>JAMWET010000016.1:415000-420000 GCA_024036415.1 Prochilodus magdalenae | reverse complement strand
AGGAACATGCCCATACCCGTAACACATCTCAGGAATCCTGGCCTCAAGCACTTAGTGTTAAACCCTTTGCTGATTTTTAACAGGGAGATGTGGGGCAGAAAGTGCTGCCTGCAGTCTCATGCATACTTACAGTAGAGTTTATGTGCTTTGCTGTGTATGTGTGTGTGTGTGTGTGTGTGTGTGTGTGTGTGTGTGTGTGTGTGCATGTGCGTGTGTGCATGTGCGTGTGTGCGTGTGTGTGTGTGTGTGTGCGTGTCTGTGTGTTTGTGTTTGTGTGTGTGTGTGCATGTGCGTGCGTGTGTGTGTGTGTATGTGTGTATGTATGTGTGTGTGCATGTGCATGTGTGCGTGTTTGTGTGTGTGCATGTGTGTGTTGCTGTTTGATGTGTGCAGTGGCGGTGTGTGTGCGTGTTGCCGTGTGTGTGTGTGTGTAGTGTGTGGTCGTGTCATGTGTGTGCGTGTTTGTGTGTGTGTGTGTGTTTGTGTGTGTGCATGTGTGTGTGTGTGTGCGCGCGTGTATGTGTGTGTGCATGTGTGTGTGTGTGTGTGTATGTGTGTGTGCATGTGCATGTGTGCATGTGCGTGTGTGTGTGTTTGTGTGTGTGTGTGTGTGCGTGTCTGTGTGTGTGTGTGTGTGTATGTGTGTGTGTGTGTGTGTGTGTGTGTGTGTGCATGTGTGGTGTGTTGTATGTGTGCGTATGTGTCGTGTGGTGTGCATGGTGTGTTTCATGTGTGTTGTGTGTGTGTTTCAATGCTGTTGTGTGTGTGTGCGTGTCTGTGTGTGTGTGTGTGTGTGTGTGTGTGTGTGTGTGTGTCACCGGTTCTGCTGAGGCTTTTAATGAGACCACAGACAATAGGTGATATCGTTTATGAGCAGGTGAAGGGCTTGCCTCTGCTGATAACGCTCTCCTCCTGCTTGATGACTGAGCGTGGCATTTAAGCAATCATTGCAGCAGTGAATCCGTCCCTGGCTTTGGCACACGGGCAGAATTAAAGCCACTGTTTGAAACGGTGCCACCTTTAGCCTGAGCTGTATAACGCAGTAAGGCTGTGCTGTCAGAGGCCGACTAAATGAGAGCAATTAGGGGACGCAAGCACACAACAAACACTTTCACAACACTAAAGCCGCATGTAGTCGGAAGAAGAAGTGCGCGCTCTGCAGAGCATGCGTATTTAGTAAGGCTATTCTCGGTTCCTTCTTCTCTAAAACTTAGTCAGAATCACCATCCAGGGGTGGCGCCACGCCTCCAAAAGTAGAACCCATACCTCAGATCTGGGTTCAACCACAGACTGTGTTAGCTCTTTAGTCTGAAGTGAAATAGGCCATTTTTCATACTCAGTTGAAATTCGCACCACAGTTTGGGTTTCAGTGGCTTCCTTTCATTTGGGTCAGTTGGTGTCACAGTTCAGTGGCCAAAGTGGACCATATTACACATATAGGCTTTCGTTTTTTTTGGTCAGGCAATTTGCAGGAATGCACATGCTCTCTTCCTCTTATATTTGCCACCATAAAAAAAAAATAAAAAAATTAATATAGATATGACGTTCATCCACATCCCATGCTTCATAGCTTTGGCCAGGCAAAGCAGAGTCATAGGATTTTTTTATATTTATTATTATATTATTTTAAAAAAATTATTTAATTAAAAAAAAATTATAATGGAACCAGACTTTTTTGGGTCATTTCTATTGGTCCATTCATTATGACATATTCACACAGTGTTGAGTTCTAATGATGCATAAAAGTAAAAATCTATAAAAATGGAAATACGTATTTTTCATTTGACAGTGACGATATCTTCAGTAAGAGCACCATAGGGTAGGTATTCATGGTCAGCCGTGAGCCTGTGTGAAGACAGCATGTGCTTACATGTGTGTATTCTTAGGGTCTGGCAGAGAAGCACCAGAAGACGCTGTCCTTGTTACGGAAACAGCAGACTGTGATTCTGGATGATGAGCTGATTCAGTGGAAGAGACGACAGCAACTGGCCGGAAACGGAGGACCACCAGAGGGGGGATTAGACATTTTACAGTCATGGTATATATAAATATATAACCACGTATACACATTAGCTCACCTGACTTTATCACCTTGCACGTCTTAGATGGTAGCAATTTCAGGCTCCTGTAAATGGCTTTGTATGAGGATGATGGGGCGATAAATACCAGGCGTTATGAGTGAAGGGACTCATAACTTGAGATGAGGTGGTACAGTCCATGTGACTCCAAAGCAGAAGTTCATGAATGGCTAAAAGGAGTGACTGCATTTGGACATGGCCCAATGTGTGAAAGACCGTAGTGTGAAGGAAGTAGCTGAATCTGCAGGTGTATAGAAGTGTACGGTCATACTGGCTAAAATCCCAGTCTACAGGAAACTCTACTCAGAATTGTGTCAGGAAAGACATCCACGAGATCTGGACCAACTGTGTGATTCTTTGATGCAAGAGTGGCTGAATGTGGGCTACATCCAGAAACGTGTCCAGTCCATGCCAAACCCAGTCACAGTTGCTATTGGTGCTCATGGAGGTACTCATTTTTTGTCTGGGGAGTTTTTAGCTGCTAGGCTTTTTAAACAGAGAAAGTTTCACCTGCTCAGTATGCGTCAATGTAGGCACATAGGTCTGTGGTAATTATCTACTCTCTGGAAAATAACTCTTTACATATGAATTCAGAAATCATAATAGTCTTCTCCTAAATGTGTGTGTGTGTGCGCATGTGTGTGTGTGTGCGTGTGTGTGTGTGTGTGTGCGCATGTGCGTTCGTGTGTGTGATTGTGTTTGTAGGTGTGAGAAACTGGCAGAAACCATTTGGCAGAATCGGCAGCAGATCCGAAGGGCGGAGCATTTAAGACAGCAGCTGCCCATCCCCGGCCCCATAGAGGAGCTACTTAATGATCTCAACAGCACCATCACTGACATCATCTCAACCCTCGTCACCAGGTGTGTATGTGTGTGTGTGTGTGTGTGTGTGTGTGTGTGTGTGTGTGTGTGTGTGTGTGTGTGTGCGTGCGTGCGTGCCAGCGTGTGCACTCTACAATATCATGACCAGTAAAACGATGCTATGTATAAACACTCCATTTAAAAGTGGTCAGAATCACTATATACACTATATACACTATGTACAGCAGTCTACGGCAGTCTGAACAGCTCGTGCTCGTAAACAGAGAGTGACTGAATCGCACTGCAGCACATAAGTTATGTATAGGATTTAAATATTGTGTATGAAATACAGATTCGCCATTCAAACTGGCACACAGATACACCTGGGGGGCAATTAAGCATCTCCAGACTGCATGGCTATTGGCTGTGGGAGGAAGCCGGAGCACCCGGCATAACATTAAATTAACAGGGGTGTTAAATATGTGTGCTGCAAAATACTAACAAGGTATAAAAATATATTTTGTCTGTGTGTGTTTGTGTGTGTGTTTTTGTTTGTGTGTGTGTATGTATTTGTGTTAGTGTGTGTGTGTGTGTGTGTATTCATTTGTTTTGTGTGTTTGTATGGGTGTGTGTGTGAGTGTGTGTTTTAATGTGAGTGTGTGTGTGTGTGTGTGTATGTGTGTGTGTCTCTGTGGGTTTCCTTCTCTTAACACTCACTATATATATATCCACGAGCCTGCATGTTTCAGTGACGAAGAATGGTTGGCTGTAGAAGCACAGGAGCAGATGATACTGGCCTGAGTAAAGAAGAAGGACCTCCTTTCCATGCAGATGTTTCAGCATTTCTGCTGGATCAGCATAATATATTGGTTTGACTCATGAATGACGGGTTTGTTGCTCAGGGCACGATAACAAAAACACTGCGCCGTCGTTAATCAGACCAGAACCAGTCTGTCAAATGAGGCGCATCCAGCTAACTGTATTTTTTTGCTTCTGACAAAAGCCAGAGAAGGGAGCGCAGCGGTGGAGGGGAACAGACTCGGTTGTAGTATGTACTGAAGAGTGTTTGAGTCGCACTGTAATGTTCTTTGGAACAACACTGTGTTCCATCGCAGCTTCGGTACAAAGCGCTCAGCCACAGTGGTGTTTGTGGCAGTGTGGCTGAAAGGCATAAATAACACTCTCGTAGAGAAAAATGCTGCCTGTACATTCCAGCAAAGAAGAATTCAGACGTTTTCTTTGTGCATTCTGAGGCCGTAATGCCCTTTCAGAACAGAATGTACATCACTGTCGACACAAAGGAAGACAGAGGGAGAAAGACAAATCCCATTTTAGAGGGTGCCACATTCTACATTACATAAATTTGTTGGTGTAGGTTTCATAATGCGTCCAGACTGAACTCACTCACTCATTCACTCACCTACACACACACACACTCATCTTCTAATCTGCTTTATCCATCTTGGTCAGTGGGGAGCGCTGGACCATTCCCCACCACTCAGCTCGCCAGCACATCACAGGGCAGACAAACATGCTCACTCACACACTCATATCTAGGGTCCAATTTAGCATCTCCAATTCACCTGACTGCATGTCTTTGGACTGTGGGATTAAGCTGGAGCACCTTGAGGAAACTCACGCAAACTCAGGGAGAACATGAAAACTCCCCACATACCCCCAAATGCCATGGCCGGGATTGGACCCAGGCTCTTCTTGCAGCGAGGTGACCGCCATGCCGCCCTCAGGCTGAACTGCATTGAACAAACTGCTTTGTTGAAGCACTCGGGAATGGTTATCTGGATCCTTTGAAAGGCTGCAGCTGATGCACTGGCTTCCTGACATTCAGGAACGTCACAGTCTTTACGGGCTCTAAGTGAAGTAGAATTGTCTTAGCTGGTAATACAGGACACACAGGCATCGTCAGAAGAATAGCTGCACCCAGAAGGAGGTGTGGGATTGCAGTGCTATTGAGAAGGTAGATAAAGGTAGGAACTATAAATGATGATAAATTTAGACTGATACGGGGAAAATTTATTGAGATGCACATACAGAGGAATGTTTCTCAGTATGGCGTCGGCCACCATGTTTGCTAACTCATCCTGCCAGACATCACGGCATGGA
>JAMWET010000016.1:385000-407500 GCA_024036415.1 Prochilodus magdalenae | reverse complement strand
TCAGCTGCCTCGTTGCAACTTCAGCCATTTTTCTTTGTTACAAGATGATGTAATCTCGTAAACAGTCCTTACAGCCTGCCCAGTGGCAAGCTCAGAATGCCCTCACGCAGTGCACAGCAGCTACTGGAAACCAGGGAGATTACAAGCTGGAAGTTGCAACAAGACGTCGCTACTCCTTTCAATTAAACTGGCGATTGACCAATCAGAACAGAGTGGGCGAACTGACTAATCAGAGCACACTGAGCTCATTGAGCGAGGCTTGAAGACACAGTAGTAACTGTGGATGAATACAGATGTACTTTATGAGAATATTTATGGGTTTTTGGAACATCATTGAAGCATGTGTGTGTATGTATGTATGTATGTATGTATGTATATATGTATATATATGTGTATATATATATACATATATATAGTAGGCAAAATAATAGGTATAATAGCATAATAGGTCCTCTGAATGTACAAGTTATTCAATTTTCAGGAGATATTTTTTATCAAGATCGTCCACTCACAAAATAAATAGGAAAGTCAAATGAAAAAACAACAATTCAAGTAAAAAAAGAGAAGCTTGAAAAGTTGAAGAACATTGGATCCCTAACAACCACCTGCAAGACCTTATAGACCTATAAAACTTTGACCAGCAATACAAGTTCCATCCTTGCTTCTGTTCATCCTTTCACTGCGAGAGAACTCAACACTATAAATCTCAAAGGATCTGTAGCTCTCTTTCATATGTAGCTCTCTTTTCAGTAAGATGTTACTGGGAAATGAAATTAGACACAAAAATCTGCTGGTGGTCTCAGGGCAGTATGCTGACCACCCCAGAGTTGGAAAATGTCTTCTGCTTTCAGTTTCATATTTGTCCTGATCCTAAAGAAACTTTAAGTAACGTTCAACTATTTTACAGGACATTGAGTACATGGAGGATGATCTCTGACATTTGCACAGCATTATTATAAAGTTATGTAACTGCTGGCACTAGAAAACCACCTGCACACACTTTTATATGAGCTTTATTGTGCTTCACCTAGGATTCACTTCAGAGCACAGAGCATAAATCTAAATCTAAGCACCTCGTCATTCAGCTGAACAGTTGGACCCTCAGTGCTCCACCAGCAAATGCATTCTTATGTAGCATCTATTGCTTCATATCTAAGTTGGACAAGCTTTACAGAAGTCTGGCAAAAATCCTATTCAGCCTAATGAGAAATACTAGTGATCTTTATGTAGACATGGTACATGGTGTAGCAAATCACGACCAATCCGGGCAAACAACAACAACAGATTTACATACATTGACAATAAATATAATTTAAGACTGGTAGCATCCTCTACATGTACGTATTTCTATGGTTTGAATTAAGAATTCAGATCTGCATTCGGTCCAGTCAGAAGTTATGGGCATGGCTATTCATTAAATGTTTTCCTCATTTTGAGCTTATTTAGAATAAAAGTGAAGACATTAAACTATAAAGTAGCACTCATGGAATTATGCAGTCCAACTTAAAAACATCCAAAATGGAAATGTGAGGATAAAACAGCTTCCCTCACGAAAAGGTTCCCAACGAAAGGCTATTTACTAAGCTGGAAGATGAACTACAGCTTTTAGATAGTGCAGAAAAACATTTTTACACAAGAATTTATATTAACGATGGAGATATGGCAAAATCTAGTGTTGTGATGCATCAACAGTATATGTGGTATATCAGGACATGTATGTTTTGGACTCTCATCAGTTGGAACTACATCTACGGCATTTAGCTGACGCTCTTATCCAGAGCGACTTACAAGGTTAATCATTTCACAGTTAGGCTAATGTAGTGTTAGGAGTCTTGCCCAAGGACTCTTATTGGTGTAGCACAGCATAGTCACCCATACTGGGATTTGAACCCCAGTCTCCCACATGGGACGGTAGCTTCCTGGTGAGTAGTGGTGTTATCCGTTGTGCCACACCAACCACCTCCACTGTTATGTGTAAGCCTGTACAGTCTTTAAGATGACCAGGACCATGCATTTAGTTGGGTGTGTCTAATCTTTTGACTGGTACGGCTCTCTTCTTCCTCTTCGTTTTGACCTCTCGTTCTCTTTCCTAGACGCTGTCCTTGCCCGTGGTGGTGATTGTCCATGGCAGTCAAGACAACAATGCTACAGCTACAGTCCTGTGGGACAACGCTTTTGCAGAGCCGGTGAGTTTTTGGAGAAAGTTAAAGTGTTCATTTTTGAATCACTGCAGAAATGATTTCCACCATGAACCCCACACTTACTACATTCGGAGACATAGCCAAAATGTTCTGGGTCAGAATGACTCTGTGCATGGTTAGTCATCATTGAGTGGGTACCAAAATGAACCCATTAACCAGGAACAGACCTGTACCTGTATTTTTGCTAATGGAGAGTATTCTATTTGTTCAGTTTCTTGTTTGCTTGTTTTGTACATTTTGCACATTTAAACCAGCTTTTTATCTGCAAACTTTTATTCTGATTTAAACTGACATGATTAAAAAGTGTCTGCACATGAATAAACAGTATCACATAAACGCGGTATACGTCAAAACTAGTAAACTGAAAGGAACGTTGCTGATGTTATACTTTTGATTTCCTTGTGTACAACCACACATAGACAAATCTATCTATTTTATTTGGCATATATGGTATTTTGACTTGCAAAATTGGAATTGGAATTAATTGTGTACCTCATATAAGGGATACTGGATGTGGGGATGCAGAGATGGCTGCACCACCCTCTGTATTAAGGACTGGGTGGGGGGAATAAATAAATAAATAAATAAATATTCTAACATGGATAATATGATATCTATCAGTTTGACAGATAGTGAATCTCTCTCTGTGCCTTGTAGTAAGCTCACTGGACTAAAAAATGACTCACCTGCGACTGAAACTTGCCTAATATCGCGTAATATCCACAAGCACGAATAACAGCTGTGATTTTATTTGACATGGACTGGACAAGTTTCTGGATGTAGGCCACATCAGTGTTCACCCACTTTTGCATCAAAGAATTGGGCAGTTGGTTCCAGATTTGGTGGATGCCTTCCCTGGCACTATCCTAAGGCAGAATCTCCTGTAGACTGGGATTTTAGCCACTGCTGGTAGACCCATATGACCGCCCACTTCCAAACACCTGCACATTCAGCTACTACCTTTACACTGTGGTCTTTGGCACGCCTATATACTGTCACTCCTTTTACACAATCATCTGATTTACCCACACGGGCGCAAGACATTCACTGCACCTCTTCTCAATCTATGAATCCCGTCACTCACACCCTACAGGTTTTTAAATAATCCTCATCGAGCCTGAAGTTACTACCACCTTAAGCTTTCAGGGTGACTCATTTTTTGTCTTGTGAGCCTGCAGGTGGTTGCTGAGTGGTTGTAGTAACAGTCATACACCTTTTTGCATCTGTAGTAAAGGACCTCAGCTTCTGTAGTTGAAGCACATTATGAACCCCCGCCAAATCCAGCTTCACGCAGAAGTGTGTGTTCTGTTTTTTTTTTGGCCCCTTTCCACTTTATAAGACTCTATAAGTCACATTTCATGCTGTGATTCATTTCTTTGGATCGTCTCTGTCTGCAGACACAGGATGTGCACTACTCCCTCTCATCAATACATAATTCTGATAATGAGTCATGGTCAAGATCTGCACTGTGAAAAGCCTCTTAACCCCACTTGCTTAGTTATTAGAATCTACTCAAATGGAAAAGGAAATGCACTAGGAAAAAATAGTCAGAGTTGGAAAATGGCCATTTTTATCCTTTGGAAAACAAGCTTGTTGTTCTGAACTTGACTGAACAAGGCGTGTGTTAATAGCAACAACAACAAATTTGCCCCAAAATGGTCTTGTAGGCCCACGTCCTTTCTTGTATTTTATTTTTGTTGCTATGAGGTCCACTTATAACACTCATGTGCATTTATGTACCAGAACGGTCATGATTCATTGTACTTGACCAACCTTTTCCTACCCCTTAGAACAGTGGTCCTAACCCTGGTCCTGGAGGACCCTCAGGCTTGCACATTTTTGTGTTTCCTGCCCGAGCACACCGCTTCATCCCAGGAAGGGCTTACAAATGGTGAATTTGTTGGATCTGGTGTGTTGGGAGAGGGTTGTAACTAAAATGTGCAGGGCCGGGTAACGCTCCAGAATTGGGAACCATGGCCAACAGACTGTGCCTTAACTCTACCTTTAGGGGAGATATATGTAAACAAGCTCTGGTCTGATTGGTTGTCCTGTGTTGTACTTCTTTCAAAAAGCACTCAGAGCTGAAGCTCTTCTTGTTCATATTGCTTAACTGAAAACAACGGGAGGGAAATTCAGATCTCTAGATATGGGCCACATGACTAAGCTGTAAATGTAATGGTCATCAGCACGCATGCCCATAAGGTTCTGTCTGAGTTTGACTGAGCTTGTGCTTAAGCTGGAGCTTCTTTAAAGAGACTTTCCAGCCTATAGGAGCGTTAAGTGTTAATCCGTCACCTTGCATGTTTAAGGTAGTAGTAGCTTCCGGTTCCTGCAGATGGCGTTGTTTGAGGATGATGGGGCTATCAATACCTGCCGGGTGTGAGTGACAGGATTCGTAGATTGGGTAGAGGTGCTACAGAGCAGTGAAAGTCTCGTTACATGTGTGGAAAATGGCTCCAGAGCAGATGTTAATGATTGGATGAAAGAAGCGACAGTATTTGGGCATGGCCAAAGACCATAGTGTGAAGGAAGTAGCTGAACCTGCAGGTGTATGGAAGCGTACGGTCATACGGGTCTACCAGCAGTGGCTAAAATCCCGGTCTACAGGAAACCCTCCTCAGAATTGTGCCAAAGAAAGGCATCCACCAAATCTGGCCCAACTGACCAGTTCTTTGATGTAAGAGTGCCTGAACAATGATGTGGCCTACATCCAGAAACTCCAGTTCATACAAATCCAATCACAGCTGCTGTTCTGTTGTATCTTTATCTAATGGACTATAAGCTGGTGAATATAAAAGGTGTTTTCATTACACTGTATCAGGTGTTTTCCCTTCCTTCATTCATTTTAAAGAATGTAGTAGAAAACCAGTGTTTGTATTCAAGTCCTAACTCCAATCACGTGTTTCCTCTTTCAGGGCCGGGTACCTTTCATAGTGCCGGATAAGGTGCTGTGGCCACAGCTGTGTGATGCTCTCAATATGAAGTACAGGGCGGAGGTGCAGTCGAACAGAGGCTTATCTGAAGAGAACCTGGTGTTCCTCGCTCAGAAGGCCTTTAGCAGCTCCAGCTCCAACCCAGAGGACTACCGCAGCATGACTATGACCTGGTCCCAGTTTAACAGGGTAAGAAGCTGCATCACATGTGGCTTGTGTGACTACACCACTTACTGTTTAACATGGCTAAGAGGGCTGTGATGTGTACATAACAGTGAGTCTTCTTCATGATGTTGATCTTTTCCATATGGATATGTACATGAGCTATGAATGAGTGTTTTCATTGTGTGCTGTGAGCATTCGGACCAACCTTAGATGAGTTTCTGCAGGCATTTTCATGTATCAAGGCCTTTGACAAGGACAGGTCAGAGTAATGCAGCCCATGTCACATTATAGATTCAAGTGCGTTTCAGTATGTTGCAGTGCACATGCGCGATTCACAACGCTGGTGTATATATTACAGTACTAGAGCATCAGTGGTATACAGTTGTTACACTGACTGCAATGCTGTTCTAATTCCCCCTCTACCTGTAGTTAGCTCCACTAGGACATTTTTACTTTTTGGTGACACTTTTTGCGTTGAGTGCTGACTAACCAATATGAACTAATGCATTAGTTAACATGATGTAATACAGACTGTGACGTGCGAGGAACTAAAAGCAAGGCACAGTTTATTAAAGAGGTCTGTATTAAACACAGCAACAACAAGAACAAAGAAATACAATGAAGGGCTAAACTGAACCGGAATCAATAAACAGGCAAGGGTCAAACCAAGCAGACAATCAGACCAGGCAGAGGTACCAAAGGGAATAAACAAGAGGAGTAAACAAGAGGAGAGTGGGCTGGAGGTTAGGGACCCAGCCTTGTGACCGGAGGGTTGCCGGTTCGATTCCCTAAACTGACAGTAATGACTGAGGTGCCCTTGAGTAAGGCACATAACCCCCAACTGCTCCCCAGGCGCCGTGGATAGGGCTGCCCATGCTCACTAGTGAGTGTGTATGTGGGTGTTTCACTTCATGGATGGGTTAAATGCGGAGACTAAATTTCCCCACTGTGGGATCAACAAGGGATTCAAAAAAAAAAAAAATCAAAATAGAGTCAAAGCCAGAGTAACAAGCTCAAAGACAGAGAGAGAGCGCTCAGTACGCAACAGAGTGGCAATACTTCACAATGAGCCAGTGCGAGAGAGAGGTATTTAAACAAACAGACTAATTGATCTCGGGTGATTAATCAATATTCTGGAGACTGAGAAAGAGGCAACGGGGTGTGATTGGGTAAGGATGGACGCATGACATCAGGTGGTGGGTTATGGGAAATGGAGTCCAGGAGATCAGAGGTGGGAGAAGAACCAGCAGGCAGGACACAATGGTTACAACATACTGCAACAACAACTACATGTTTACATGTTAAGTTATGTGTTCATCTACATTAGTTAACCATTGTTAATGTATTACATCATGTTGGCTAATGCATTAATTCATTCATTAGTTATATAGCAGCCAGTGTATATTGGTACTGACTTCTCTAACTTCTCTACTGCAAAAATCTGAAATATCATAATGTGACCTTTCCTCTCCTGATAGTAATTTGCTATTTCCGGAACAGGCAACTCTTATCTGAATGTGAAAGTTAACTCTGGTTTGGTAAGGCCATCAGCTGATGGCCTTGCATTGATCAGTTGCTTTATAACCATTACAGTAACAGCCGCTTTTTTGGAGGACCCCATGATTTACCTGGCTTTTATCATTATGAGTTCAATATTAGCCTGTGACGTGCAGTGTGCCCTACCACACTACCTTCAGCATGATTATATGGGGCTGTGGCTGATGTAAGGAGGAGGCTTTACACCACCAATACTGGGTTGTAGTGGATCATTGGAGACCAAGCCTCAGTGAGCAGAAGGAGTTATACTAGATGTAGCTGATACCCAGTAAATCCTCACTGTCCAAAGAAAAACAAGAACCGTCAGAATGGCAGGGCAAAAAACTCATTTATTATACAGTATGATCCTGTAAATGAACTAAATGAGCTATTAAGTTAGATAATTTCACTTAATGAAATTAAAATATCTATTTGTCTGCAGTGTAGACACTGTTAAACCCCATTCCTGACTTTTGCTTAGAACCCCAGAGTCACTGAATCCTCCCTTGTTCTAATAGAAGTTAATCGTTGGTGGCATAAACATCCACCAGAATAAAGAGGAAACAAGTTAAAACATGTTTTCTCAGTTGAAGACAGCGCGTGGTCATCTCCGGTCCAGAAAAGCAAGTGCAACAGTGACCATTCCATGAGCGTGACCCTTGCTGTGACCTGAGTCCTATTACCCAACTACAGTGCAATTCCCTGGTGGCCGTTTCAGAAACAGCTTAAATCCTAAACCATACTCACCCGCTTGAAACTCTAGATATTAGCTATGTACAAGAAAAGGGTCACACACTCATTGATCATGGCACACTTTTGCTGTGACATCGTTTCTACAAACGTCTGCAGTGTTATTGTTCTGCAACATTTATTTCTGCTCAGCGCTGCATTCATTTGTCCCCAAGATCGTGTACTGATGATCTGGACCACTTCGCAAGGTCTTCTCCAGCACATCCTTAATGAGGTTCAGTTCTGGACTCTTCTCGGCCAATCCATGTGTGAAAATAATGCCTCATGCTCCCTGAACCACTCTTTCATAATCTGAGCTTGATGAATCCTGGCATTGATATCATCTTGGAATACGCCTGTGCCATCAGGATAGAGAATATCCATTGATGGAATGACCAGGTGGTTCAGTATGTTCAGGTAGTCAGCTGACCTCATTCTTTGGCCACATGACGTTGCTGAATGTAGATCTGACCAACTGAGGCAATCTCAGATCATAGCACTGCCCCCACAGGCTGGTACGGTAGGTCCTCGGCATGATGGGTACATCACTTCAGTCGCCTTTCTTCTTACCCTGATTCTCCATCACTCTGGAACAGAGTAAATCTGGACTCATCAGACCACATGACCCTCTTCCATTGCTCCGCAGTCCAAACTTTATTTATCCTCCTAGCAAATTGAAGCCGCCTTTGCCAGTTTGCCTCACTGACAAGTGGTTTTCCTAAGGTTACATAAGAGTTCCCTTCGCATTGTGCGTGTGGACATGATCACTGATCACAATCATTCAAGATTTTTTTCTGACCACTTCCTTCCTCAAAGATGATGTTTCCCCACTGTCATATTTCTACCTCAGCAAGCATGCAGTGCTTGTTGGCCAGGCTGATCAACAGTCTGCTCTCCATTAAAGTGGTTTATGATTACCAAGTGAGGGAGCTTTGATGGTGCAGGTTTAGATATGCAGACCTAAGGCAGTGCTTGCCTTTGAAACGGCCTCGTGCTGTCTCGGTACACCGAACATGCAGTGCTCAGACAGGGACTTGTGTAATTCATGCATGGCTCTGGGTGGGTTTTTTCTTTTTTCTTTTTTTTTTTTTTAATTGACACATTTCAAAGTCAAAGTCCGAAATGCCTGCTAACAAAACTACTTCACGCATACTAGATTTATTAAACAGGTAGTCTGTACATTGAGATATTTGCCATCCATAGCATGTCCAATTATGTTTATATACAGTCAAATGCTTGCAAAAGTTTGCATGCACCTGGTCTAATTATGTTCTAGTTCCTATACAGAGAACAAACGCCTGCATGTTTTAAATGTACTTTCACTGTATGCTTAAAGTTTAATATTTAAGTTCAGCATAATGTGTCATTTGACCAGAATTTCTAAAACTTATGCGTATCTTACACCTATCTTGCTGAAGCATACAGTATCTACGACTCATCATCAAATGCACAAATAGTTGCACAAAGAAAGATACAAAACCTTGATGGATAGGTTTGACATTGTGAGACGATTCAAGATTCATTGATATACAAAATGGTGTCACTCCATTTCCACCTCTACAACAAAAGCTCCAGGAACTTTATGTGAGAATATTTAAGACACATGGGATGGATTATCACTGGACGCCATAAGGACCTCTACAACTCCATGCTGAGACGTCTGGCATGATGCGTTAGCAAACATTGTAGCCTGACGCCATACTGAGAGACACTACTTCTGTATGTGTAGCTTAATAAATATTCCCCATATCAGTCTACATGAATCATCATTTATTGTTCCTGGTGACCTTTATCTTCCTTCCCAATAGCACTGCAATCCCACACCTCCTTCGGGGTGCAGCTATTTTGATAATGTGTAGTTTCTCTGGTTAAAACTAAGCTATATAGGTGAACAAAAGAAACCTCATTGCAGTGTATTTTTACAGGGCTCACATGAAAATCAGCATTTTCCCTGATAGAACAGGTGAAAGTGTTATTGTCGTGTTATGTTCTCACTCACAGTTACATAGTAAAGTGATAGTAAAGACTGTTTTTGTGTTTTGCTATATGGCTACATGGCTATGTAGCTATATGGCTACAGCTCACTTTAACCTTGCTCTAACATACATATATATATATATATATATATATATATATATATATATATATATATATATATATATATATATATATATATATGTATGTATGTATGTATGTATGTATGTATGTATGTATGTATTTTTATATACACACATATACACGCAATTCATGACTATTTTCCTGTTTTTGTGTTTTCCTGTAAACTTGCTATTTATGAGATTATTGTTTTCCATGGAACAGCGATGATAAGCATTTAAAATTTTAAAAATAAGGAGGATAGGAGGATAAATAAATAAAAATGATTTGTTATTGTAAAAAAAAAAATTGGTTGTTTTTTTTTTTGCAGTTTCAGTGCACCATGAAACAGCTGCAAGGCAATAAACCACATTATGGAGAGGTTCCTCTGTGCAATTAACTTCATTTTTAATCAGCAGTATTCCAAGTTACCAATTACTTCCCTCAAATTGTCCTTCCTAGAAGTGTTACTTCTCATCACTGTTCTATGTTACTCTGTACCATAGTTGCTACACTTAAGAGCTCAGGAACCCCATTTCTTTCTTATGCCTTGACCCCAGAAGCCCTAAATTCAACCCATGAGGAACACAGTTTTGAATTTTCATCACCGTTCAGTGAAGATAATTATCAATATTTTTATTCAGTTTAGTCAATATGCGTTTCTGAGTTCCAGATGTTCTGTGCACTGGAGCTATAAGCTATTCATGCATATTTCTAAAAGCTCCTCCAGTGTGTGAGTGTGAGTGTGTGTGTGTGTGCGCGTGTGTGTGTGTGTGTGTGTGAGGTAGGGAGCTCTGGACACTGTGTTCTGTGAGAGAGGGAGAGAGCTTAATGTCCTCACTCTTGTGCTGTGACTTCTCCCCCAGATCACTGATTAAAAGCCAGTGAACATCAGGAAGAGGGACATGCCCTTATGTAGCCAGTAGTCATGCCTGTGTTTCATAAGCCTCAAACTTCACTTCATGCCCCCTATACACACACCCACACAATAATGTATTCCTGGCCCTGCAGGGTATTTCTATTGACCACTGTGTTATGTTAGCTAATTAAAGGTATGCATATATCATCATGCTATATGACTACAGCTGACCCCAAACCTCACTCTAACATATATATATATATATATATATATATATATATATATATATATATATATATATATATATATATATATACGCAAATCATGAGTATTTTCCAACCACCCTTTATCCCTTAGAATGAACCATGCTCTTTATTAAAAAGGACCTAGAGTGTTATGCAAAAATGCCTTCTTGGAATTCTGTCACATGGTGATGTCATCACGTAACACAATGCTTATTGCCGGCTACCGGCATGGCCAATGTAGAAATAGCCACAGAGAAGTGGATGCAACGCAGGGTGTCGCTCTGGGGGTTGATCTGTCAGAACAGAGTGGGCAAGCTGACCAATCAGAGCACACTGGACTCATCAGGAGGCGGGGCTTAAAGACACAAGAGCTCTTACTGAGTGAAGATGTAGAGTATAAGAAACAGATACTGGACATAAGCATTACATGTTCGCTTTAATATTGATGTGCATGAGCTCGGTTCTGATTGGCTGCCCTGTATTGTCCCTTGTTTAAAAAGCAGTCCAGGCTGAAACACTCCTTCTAATTTTAATGTGATTAAAAAAATAGCAGCCTGTTATATTCCGCAGACAGACTGTGTGGCTTGGGGAGTGATTGACATGTTTTGAAACCTAAAAATGTAACTACATCAAAACATTTGATACGGTATGATCCTTAGAGCCACGAAATCTTTTGGCTCTTTAACTTTTTCTAATGAAAACCATTCTTCTCATGTGGACCAGATGGAAGCCTTCACATCAAAACATTCATGTTTTCCATCGTCTTTGGGACATTTGGGGACAGCGAGCCTAATACATGGCCGGGCACAGCAGGCTGTTACATGTGCAGACTGTGTTCATGCTCAGAGTGCATTAGGACTTATTAAGCATTAATAAAGCCCTCATAAGCGTGTAAATGTGTTTGTCCCCAGGAGAGCCTGCCAGGCAGGAACTTCACGTTCTGGCAGTGGTTTGACGGTGTCATGGAGCTCACTAAGAAACACCTGAAGCCTCACTGGAACGACGGGTAAGCAGCTTGAGACCTTCATAAACACTTACGGCAGGTGCTAACGTATTGCGTCCTTGTTATATGGTATTTATGTTTTTTGGATTTGAGATGGACAGTTTTTTGGTCTATTTTGTTTTGGATTTTTTATTCTGAGGTCTATTTTTTATAGGTTTATGGATTAATGGAGTAATAAAAACATCTTGGAATGATTTAATGATTTAGCTTTGTAATTATTTATGACTTACAATGACTTGAAATGATTTAGACCTTTGTAAAATGAAAAAGATATTTCTGGAAAAACTGGCGACTTTATGGAACATAAAAAAAATGATTTATGTATTTCATTAGCACAATATTTTGGCCAAAATAAGTGAACTGCACGACCAAATATCGTGTTGTTGTGTGGATGTACTATATTATCTTTATGCACCTCATCACGTTTAATATATTTAACGCATCGATTCGATGGATATCACCTGTGGTAGCATCATGTTCACCAAACAGGGCCTGAACATGGCTAGATGAATGAATGACTGGCCGACTGACAGGGAAGGAGTGAATCATTGAAAGAATGATTGAAGGAATTAAGGAGGGAATAAAGTAAGCTGATGTGATTTCCTTGTTTGCTGTCATCGCGAGTGCTCCGGGCTTTTCAGAATGCCAGTTACCGAGAACGGTAAATTCTGTTTATACAGCAATAATGATTGGCTTAGTTCTTACACAAGAGACGGCAGAGTTCAGGCCGTTTACATTAACTCCTCATTGAGCAACTTGCTCTCTAACCCAGCCTTCATGCACTGCAGTCTCTCTCAGGACAAGCAGGCCTACACATGGGAGCAATTTGCATTGCTAATACAGCGCTAATGCCTTAGTCAAGATGATGTAGGTAATGGCTTGGTAATTACTGCATCGACAGACGTTTGCTTGTATCTGACACAAGTAGCTGCGCTAATCACCAGTTTGTTGCATTATTTTAACAGGACTCTCATGTGACGTATTCACTTGTGTAGCACTAAGCTGGAAAACATAATTTAGTCATTTGAGTGCATAATGTGCTGTAATTGATGAAGCACATAGAGCTTCGTTAACAGAGCTTTTAGTCCCATTACACGGAAATGGATCTGATGTACTGCTAATGCATCGAAATGGCTGTTTTTACACATGAAAAGCTTTCAGGTTTAATGTACATTTTTATAATCTTTATAATCTAGCAATGCTAAATAATGCCAAGTGGGTTATGGCCCTCATTTCTTAAACAGCACTTGTTTTTATGGACAATATTTGTCCTGGAAGTGGCATAGCCACTAGCTATTAGCTATCGTGAATACATATGCATAGTGAAAACACCCCCTTAAGAACAGCCTAATTGGACACTTACGAGTGTAGATTGATCAGCAATTTGCAGTGTGCATAACATAACATACATGAATAATTACGTCATAGTTACTTAATGACGTACAGTTACATTTATTTAGCATTGTACATTACCAGGTTAAAGTCTGTACTTCCATTTTCTCTGCTTGTTTTAGTGTGAAAGAATGACACATACATGGCACATTTTTTTTTTTTTTTAATTTTATGTATTAGCTATAAATGAACCGCAGAAACACTGCAGTATCCCTCAAATACAGCAGATTGTTTTTATTAATTAGAGCAGATTCTGTTACCGCAGTACACTACTGCTCAGATGTGCATGCACAGATGTCAGTGATTTCAGACCAACTTCCTTTGAGGCACCTGTATAAAATCATTCTACGATGAAACCTTCTCAGTTTTAAGGGACCTGGAAAAAAAAAAGATGTTGTAGATGATAAACGGAGCTGAAGGTAATTTCATGATAACTGAGAAATCTGTACAGCATAGGAATGAACTTGAAACAGGTCATGGCCAGATCTCACTACCGTCTGAAACTGACAGCGCATTGTTTAATAACACTTCCATATTTTTCTTCCCTATGTCCTAACTTTGTCATTCCCAAAGTACTGTGTGAATAAAGCATTGGTTTGGTTAATAGGGTTTCAGTCTACACTCTGAGTTATTACTGAATACCAGTTATTTTCATTATTGTTGTTATTATGAGAACAAACGTTTGAGCAGTGTACCACAGACTGTATTCATTCTTGAATATACTACTCCGCAAATGGTTGGGGTCAGTAGTTTAATTAATATAAAAGAATTTCTTTTGAGAAACGTGTGTAAACAGATTCTGTGTCTTAAAAACAACAGACTGGATTCCTTAACAGATTGCTATTAAGAGTGATTCAGAATGAGTAAGGCAAAAGTCTGGTCAGTGGAAATGTTGTATCATACAGTGATTATCTGTTATTTGTAAGGAAAAAAACGTAACTGATTTATTCATTAAGTCTCTGGACATTTTTGCCCTGGAGCGTAGAATATATCTTTATTGAAACGTCCTTTCATATCGGCCTATTTATTTAAATACATTATTCCTACCATACATATGTTATTGCCAGCTTTAAAGACTGACACAAATGCATGTAATTGCTGTAATGTGGTTTACTGTTAATGGTAGTAAACTACTGATTGTTATGGGCATATACAGGGGTTGGACAATGAAACTGAAACACCTGTCATTTTAGTGTGGGAGGTCTCATGGCTAAATTGGACCAGCCTGGTGGCCAATCTTCATTAATTGCACATTGCACCAGTAAGAGCAGAGTGTGAAGGTTCAGTTAGCAGGTAAGAGCACAGTTCTGCTCAAAATACTGCAATGCACACAACATTATGGGTGACATACCAGAGTTCAAAAGAGGACAAAGTGTTGGTGCACGTCTTGCTGGCGCATCTGTGACCAAGACAGCAAGTCTTTGTGATGTATCAAGAGCCACGGTATCCAGGGTAATGTCAGCATACCACCAAGAAGGACGAACCACATCCAACAGGATTAACTGTGGACACAAGAGGAAGCTGTCTGAAAGGGATGCTCGGGTGCTAACCCAGATTGTATTCAAAAAACATAAAACCACGGCTGCCCAAATGACGCTGTATTGGCCGCAAAAGGAGGCCCTGCACCATACTAATAAATGATTGTGGTCTAAAACCAGGTGTTTCAGTTTCATTGTCCAACCCCTGTATATGTGTGTGTAATATATATATATATATATATATATATATATATATATATATATATATATATATATATATATATATATATATATATATATATTTTATACTTAAAATCACAAGAATCATATGTATTAATATGTTTTCACCTCTCAATGTTGGATGTGTGTGTGTGTGTTTGTGTGTGTGTCTGTGTGTGTGTGTAATTTAGGGCTATCCTGGGCTTCGTGAATAAGCAGCAGGCTCAGGACATGCTCATGTCCAAACCCAACGGAACGTTCCTGTTGCGATTCAGTGACTCAGAGATAGGGGGCATCACCATCGCATGGGTGGCAGAAAACCCCAACAAAGCAGGTACCTACTTCCCAACACTCCTGTCACCAGTAGCAGTGTGAGTGGGCTCATGAGAGGGCTTGTGAAAGGTTTTGTTTTCACATTGAAGTAGACCCTGCAGGTCAGTGGGTAGTTTCCATGATCCCATAAGGCTCCCGTCTACACTCAAAACATAAAGAATAGCTCAGGTAGTCTCCAGAACACCTGCCGGCAACTCGACTTTCTCGTTTGAGAACATTTCTAGCCGTGTAGAGTGTCATGAAAAGTGGATTTTGTGCCATGCTCTTAGCATTGCACATTTAATCAACAAAATTGCAGTTAATTGCGATATTGCGCATTTACTGACGAAGAAAACATGACGGTAATTCAGGTACATGGGGCATCTACAGAAAAGAACATTATTTAGACCAGCCTGTGTAAAAAAAAAAAAAAAAAACTCTTGAAACAGGAAGGAACAAAACATCCCAGTACGACACTTTTTAGACATTACCTCGTTTTACATCTGGGCTTAAGAGTTGAGGAAAATCCCATGCAAGACTGGCCACTGCAGGCTGCCCTAACTCTAGTTATTCTAACAGAATATGCCATCTGCATTTGATTTTTATAGAATTCAGTATATGCTTTTTTTATCCAAAGTCACTTATAAACGTACACTCCTGGCCACTCTGTGAAAACAATAAAGAAGCTTTACAAAGAAGTAGTTACTGTTTGAAAACAGTAAGGGACTCTGTTATTTGGGCAGCCAGTGGAACTATGTTCCTCCAGCTGGGTTCCAGGACAGAGAATAGTCCTGCCAAGCTGAGCCATACCTGAAATTCAAAAAGGGTCAGGTCCACTGGATGTTGCAGAGAAAATAAACTTTCCTGACTGAGTTTTTCAACATGAGCCGAGAAGGATAACAGGTCAACCAGAGTTACCAACTCACCTAGTAGTTTTTGAATGAGATGAAGGCATACTCACTCCTGCTAGGATTCACTGCCATCCGTGAGAGGTGTGACTGGAAACCTGATTGTCAGAAGGTGAAAGGGAAAGAATTAGTGGTAGGAAAAGCCATGAGAGGATATTACACAACAAGGGGAGTGCATGTAAAAAAAAAAAGAAAGAAAGAAAAGTGGACCCACTACCGAGCCTTGTGGACACCAGTGGAGAGTCTGCATGCAATGGATGTGGACCCACGGAACATGTGCACTCATGTAATTGGCTGCACTTCAATGTGTTCCAGTATTTCAAGCTATTTTGTGTGCAACCTTCCATTAATTCGTATGTATGAGGCAGTGAAATGCATTCCGCATTTTCCACGTACATAGCACCTAAACCGCTCATTAAAGTTGTACACCAGTTTCATAAATAATGGAATGTGTCCTATTAGCGCATGAAACTGGCACAAAAGGGTTGGTAGGTCTGACCCTGAGTTCATATAAGTAAACCCGAGGCCAATGCATTCATAGAGATGGTTTTCTGGGCTGCACCTGCATTTGAATACAGGTTTTGGACTTCACTGAACTAATGAAAACACTCCAGGTTAAAACCATGTTCTAAATGCAACAGTTAATCATCTTCTGTCGGGGGCATTTCTGACAAGAACATGGCCTTTCAGACCCTTAACTGAATTCATTACTCAAGGTCACTTATGGTTAATGTGACAATATACTATATACACCTTAACTGGAGACACAGATTTACGTTAATGAATTCCCCTGAATATTTCGGTATACTGTTACATAATCTAAACTGCTTTAAAAATAAAGCAGATAACATTACATTAAAACACAGACCAAATTCTAGCTTCTATCTGATACATGTCTGATACCTTCCCCAAATGTCATGAAATTACATATAGGGTATGTCCAAAAGTTTAAAGACACCTCTTCTGATTAGTGAATTGAGTTACTTTAAATCAACAGTTATTAATAATTCAGTCTCTTAGATGTAAACTTGGTCATTCCAAGCAGTTTGATGTGCAGTGGTTAAATGTAGATATACTTGCAGACTCTTGATTTCTTTTCAGTGATGTTGAGGGGAACTAGGGGTCATGTCTACAACACAAATGAAGACATCTTACTTCCATCTTACTATCCATAGACCACCAGTGAACCTACATTTGCCTTTTGAGTTTTGTTCACATCTAATATTGATGATAGTAAAGTAGTCATAAATCTAAAAAAATAAAATCTGTTTTTTTTGGGGTCTGTTTTGTCCTATATAGTCTACATGCATATTTCCACTATAAATGGATACATTAATAAATACAGTAAAATACTTTTAATAAAATATAGTAAAGTACTTTTTAGGCCCAAACCGTATCGCTTATATCACATCAATAATGCTAAAACTGTCAACCATTAAGCATTGACTAATTAACGTTATGTAATACATTAGTTAACATAAAGCAATAGATTAACAGCGGTTAAAATTACATGCTTACATGTTACATGTTGTTATACATTTACTTAACACCGTTGTTAATGCGTTATTATTAGTATTATGTGTGCCTAATGCATTGCTTAATGTAAAGTTGTGTCTAAATCTGTATCATGGTGTTCACTCTGCCGAGCCTTACATGTGTGGTTATCTGTGTGCTTGCACAGGGGAGAGAATGGTGTGGAACCTCATGCCCTATACAACCAAAGACTTCTCTATCCGCTCTCTTGCTGACCGCATCAGTGACCTGAACCACCTGCTGTTCCTGTACCCTGACCGACCCAAAGACGAGGTTTTCTCCAAATACTACACCCCTCCACTCTGTAAGACCAACATTCTTATTAAAGAGTCAAGTGTTGATTGTGGTGGTGACTGTAGGTCCACCTTTAAGGCTTATTTTTCAGGAACTATAGCCTATTTTAGGGAAACCGAGGAAAGTAATGGAATTACGGGCTAGTAAGACTTATATGACTTATATGATCAGTGAGAGGGGCCTATTTTTATAACATTCATAGTGCTCCTTTATAGGCATATTTGGACACCCCTGGTCAAATGAGAAATGTTAAGTTGAAACATCCACCACAGAGAACACACGTCTGCACACTTCAGTGCACTGCTACTGTTTATTTGCTGAATTTAACATGGTGAAAAAAAAGATTAGCAAAAGTTATTTTTTTTATTTTTTTATTTTTCACAAAGCTTTGCTATGTGAGTTCTGGGGATTTGGTGATCTCACTAGTAGACACATGCAGGAGAACATTTTCAAAGCCATTCCTTGAGCGGATGAATCTTTGGATTGCGAGCCCATTGAAAGTAATGATGCACAGTTCCAGGTTTATAGAGTCAGAGCTAAATCCAAAGTCAACTTTCTGACTCTAGCTGCTGGACTCCTCGATTCCTCTCCATTTGATCCATGTCAGTGACAAAGGCAGTAGTAAAGGGATATAACAGAGATTTAACCCTCCTAAACATGGTTCACTATAGTTCACCCTGGTTCAGTAGATTGCAGTGACACGGCATTAATTCATAGATTACACATATCATACGGACAGTATATCAGGTAACTTCATCAGTGATTACAGCTGACTAACGTTGGAACACACATCTTACGTCTATGAGGCTGCTGACAGGAGCTCTAGTTTGAGTTCATCATTGTGGCCAATATAGCTGAAGTTGACTAGGTATCCCAATGGTCCACTTGTTAGAATGTAACTGTAGCACAAATTAAGATGGAATGGAATAAAAACTGGTAAAGAAGAAGCTTTATCCTCATTTCTGTGAAAATATATATTATTTGGTTTTCTTTTTTATTTCATGTCCCATGGTTTGGGTTTATTCCAATCCTAAACAAAAAGAAAAAGGCAGATTTTCGCTAAAGGTAGATTTAGTTTGTTCTTACTGCCAGCTGGAGAGCAGCATTTCCAGAGTTGGCAAAGGTCGGTAATTAAACACAATCTCTCCTGCATTACACAAGCCTCCATCAGAATTTCTGATCACAGTGAGTTGACAGAATTGAAGAGTTGACTCCAAGAATTCTGAACTCTCAGAGACCAGGAGTCGACCCCGACTCCCAGATGTTGGAGTGGAGGAATCGATAATTTTGGAATTGACTCCCTGTTACTTCTTGAAAGACTTTTCAAAGAGAACTAAACGTAGTGAAGGGCGTATCTTCTGAGGATGTGAGTAAATTATGTACAGTAGCCAGCGTATCTGCGTTAGTATGGGGTTGATTTTGGATTTGAGACCTGAACAGTGAGCAGGACCTCATTTTTGAGACTGTATGTGAAAAGTTAATACATAAAAACATATGATGCAGTCCAACAAACTCCCAACCTGATAACCACTGACATTTACTGTACTACAGTCTTTCAGGCCTTACAGGGTGACGTGCTGCAGTGCATGGACACCAAAGTGTTGTTTCCCTTTCCTGGCTGTTTTTGGTGTAGCTCAGCAGATAGAGTAGAAAGTGTGAACTGCATATTTGCTTATCCAGAGCGACTTACAAGGGTATTCATATTACAGCTAAGCCAGTGTGTGTTAGGAGTCTTGCCCAAGAACTCTTATTGGTGTAGCACAGTGTCAAACCCCAGTCTCCCACATGGGATGGTAGCTTCCTGGATGGGTAGCAGTGTTATCCGCTGTGCTCCACCAACCAATGTTTAAGTTTTCTGTAGACGGTGTACTCACGGTGTCTTGTTTTAACCTACAAACCAACAACACATGCTACTTGACTGGGGTGTTTGTCACTGTCCAAATAAAAAACTATAGTATCTCTGTTGGTCCATTCGCCATGAAATTTCCACACAGTGTAAACAGCAGCTGTGTTCAATTTATGCATGCAAGTCAACAAAATGACAAAAATGTGGATACATGTTTGGACAGCAATGATATGGCTCTGGATATGGAAGCATGTGTATGACCTCATATCCTCCTTTGTACAAAATCAAACCTATGTGTGTGAAAACCGTGGAGAACTGGATGGTAGTCTCTTGGCGGGCTCCTATTAAACAGCATGACCACACTGACATTTGAAGGTGCGTAATAAGTGGCTTTACAAGTCTTGTCTCTGTCTTACCTCTACAGCGAAAGCCGTGGACGGCTATGTCAAACCGCAGATCAAACAGGTGGTCCCTGAGTGAGTATCTGCTCTTCTCTTCTCCCTCCACCTGTGGCCCTCACTGCCTTTCTTCCTGGCAACTTCCGTGCATGCTGATTGTTCAGTAAAAGTCTTCATGTCTTTAATGTTCTGAGTGCCAACCCATCATCTCCACACAATTAGCCTAATTGCATGCTATCATATCAGCGCCCGCTTCCCCAGTTCCGGCTTAGCTGGAAGTTAGCCATCACCATGGAGACCTCATATTCCCGTAATCTTATTCTCGCCATCAGAATACACTAAGCCATGTTAGCGCTATTAGCTGAGTTAGCCTGCTAGTGCTCCAGCAGGGGGGTGAGGTTGTTAGCTTGTTAGCAAGACATCCACTCTGGTCAGACTCTGCAGGAGTTAGCCGCTGCCAAGAGAATTCTCTGTAGCATACGTGAGAGCAGTTAGCTTTATTGGCTGCCTACGCTGACTTCTGTATGCGCTGATATGTGGTGATGCAGGTGGCAGGTAGGGTGCCAGGCCGCCAGGGCAGAGGATAAGGTCAGATCAATTACCGCTTGGCTAATGAGACACTTCTCATGCACAAAAGAGAGTTAATAAATGTCGTTGTGTGGGGGACAAAAGCGTTGACGCGTGTCTGTGTGTGTGTGTGTGTTCGTGTGTTCAGGTTTGCGACACCTAATCCTGACCCCGCAGCAAACCCCACCTACATGGATCATGCAGCATCACCGGCCGTCAGTCACCCATCAAACTACGGCATTTATCCAGCCATGTGAGTCCAGCTAAACACACCTTTCTGTGTTTGTTGACGTGTGTAGGGGTTTTCGTGACCACACTATTAAAATCACCTCACTGTGGAGGTGCATCGGGACATTCACTGAATACTATCCATGCCTTTTATGTTTACCGATGACTGCCCGGAGCAATGATCATCAATTATTCATTCACATCCATCAGGAAAGTTCTAACAGCCGACAATAATGAGCAGTTTCTAACTTAAAACTTTAAATCAGGGTTTCTTCACCTGTAGGGCCATGGACCACCAGTGGGCCTTGAAGCACCCTCTAGTGGTCTAAGGCCTGTACTCAGGAGGCAGTAGTCTGTAGTGAGCCGGAAACATCACATACAGCCATATTAGCATTATACACTCAATAGTCGTACAAATAGCTGCACCCAGAAAGAATCGGCCAACACGACTGAAACTTGGTGGATAGGTTTGCCATTGTGAGACAAATGATTCATGTGTGACGTAGACATGGAAGTTGTACCTGACTGACCCAGCAGCCACTATTGCAGACATTCAGTAAGCAGTGATGCCCTCTATAAGTAATTCTATTGGCGCCAGAGAGCCACTGGCAGATGGATGGATGGATGGATGGATGGATGGATGGATGGATGGATGGATGGATGGATGGTTGGATGGATAGATATATTGATGGATGAATGGATGGATGGATATATTGATGGATGGATGGATGGATATATTGATGAATGGATGGATGGATGGATGGATGGATGGATGGATGGATGGATGGATGGATGGATAGATATATTGATAAATAGATGGATGGATATATAGATAGATAGATGGATGGATATATAGATAGATGGATGGATGGATGGATGGATATATTGATGATAAATAGATAGATGGATGGATGGATATATAGATAGATAGATAGATAGATAGATAGATAGATAAACAGATTATTTACTGGGATACATTTATTTTTATAGGCTGTTGTGGCACCACCACAGCCGCCATCTCACCACCACAGCCGCCATCTCACCACCGCAGCCACCGTCTCACATCACTGTCTGCCGTTTTTCAGACCTTTCCAGACGTGTGAAGCTCCTCTCTTTCTGTTTCCCATTGCACTGTGAAACAATAGTCTCCATCATTACAGTATTCGGACTGGTTCTAAGAGTGCACTGGGGACTTTTGAGTAATGCTCGTCTTTGACATCCGGGTAACCTCTCTCATTAAGTGTTGACTACCATGAAGATTAACACACCGGTTACAGTTCTTTCATGCTTACCTAACAGTAGATAACCTTTGTGTTAGTCAGTACTTAACACCCTCAGTACTTAACATACTCAGAAACTAGTTAGTAGTGTTAGGTGTGCGGTTCGGACGCACCCTGTATCTTTCAGAATGGCAACAAACGTTAGAGGTGTGGCTTTTCAGGAATAGCACTGGAGGTCTCTGGTTTGAACCTGTGGTGTATGTGTATGTTCGGATTGCGGTCCCAACATTTCTTCCAGCTTGTTTGCAGTAGTGCGCCAGGTCCCAAAGTATTTCCTGAT
>JAMWET010000016.1:377500-380000 GCA_024036415.1 Prochilodus magdalenae | reverse complement strand
TTTATGCAATCAATATTTCAACGTTAAAAACAAGCTGGGCAATGCCGTTCAGTGTTCCCGCTTTGTAAGGGTCCCATAGTATTGTCTGTTTCTGGAATTTGCATTATCAGTCATTTTATCAAGTGAAATTATACATGTATATAAATATAAATATATATATGACTTTAATCTGGCATTTATAATTTTAAATGTTTAATCTGATAATGTTCTTGCAGCCGCCCTCATAGCGAGACATATATCGAATAAGATGTTTCCATTCATGGCAGTGCGGCTGATGCTACACTACGTTAGCCCTGTCTTCATCCTGAGCAACAGGTGAAACCGGAGCACCTGTTGTCATGGTGACGTATGCTGCTGTAATGCTGTTGACTGAGTCCAGTTACCATCTTATAGCTTTAGATGTGCACACATGCCCTCCCTCCCCCCACTCTCTCTCTCTTTCTCTCTTTCTCTCTCGCTTTCACTCTCCCCCACCTCCCTCTCTCTGTCTGTCCTCCCTTTTTGCACACACTGAAACAAGCGCTGCATTGTATTCGGACATCACTGTGCATCATTTCCATGTGAATAGTGTATATGCCATCCACACAGGTTTATCTTTCGGTTTCCTTACCTGCTGATATGCTGTGTTTTATTCACGTGGAGATGACGCCAAATTCAGCGCATGACCTTTTCTCTGTGTTCAGTGCACGCACACACGTACACACAAACACATACATGCTCAGGACAGTTAAAACAACAACCGTGGATGGATCGTTCAGGCTAAAGAAACTGACAGGCGGAATAGAAGATCTATATTCAATATATATATATAAACAGTATGTATATGAATTTATTTTTCTTTAACATGATATTCTATTTTATTACTGTGGAAGCTCTAATGCACCGTCCCTCTATGCTCTGTGTACTGTGAATGCTACGTAAACACTTCAGGCCTTGGCAGGCGAAGCCTCTAGATGTTGACCTACAGCCAGATTGTAGCCATTACATTAAGAAGAGAGGAACAGTAAACGAAAACAGGATCTTCAGCATCGGAGAGCTTTTGCCACCAACACTGCAGTCTTGCTTTAACTAGGGGTGGCCGATATGACGATACCGCATTTTTATGCATGTAGCAAACAATAAATATACTATTAACTATAAATATAGACTGTATTGGTGCAAATCTGGTATTTGGATGTCCCATGCTCATCCTGCATAATGCACACAAATTCACAGATCCCATTCAGACGAATGAGAACTGAACTGAAACCTGTAAACTGTAGAGTTCACTGTGAAGTCAATACGGTTCAGTTCAATTCGACTTTATTGTCGTTATACCAATAAATGGTTGTACAGTATAACAAAACAGCATTTTCCATTTCATCTGATATTTATTTTGCATGCACGTGTTCAATCAGCTCACAAGTAGCATTGTTAACTGGAAACTCAACGCTATGTAGTAACACTGCATTCGCTTGAATGGAAAGCTTGTAGCTTTTTGCAATGAAACAATGCATTTGTGGGCGGAGCATGGTCCCGCGGCCTACTAGCAATTCAAACTGCGTATTAGCTAACGAGCTGATTGGATGTGGCCCAGGATGCCATTATCTTATTTATTATTTCCTTGCTGTTGGCTTTTTTATTCTTTCTCTTATTACAAGGAAGAAAATGGAAAACCGAAACGGCGTGATGCAGGTATCAAGATAACGTGTCGGCCATATCGCCCACCCCTGGCTTTGACCCACAGCCGAGCTGATGCATGACAGAAAAAGCCATATAAGCGCGGACGCCACTGTGCTTCATGTGATTCCCGCAGACATTACTAATCGAAAAGACTAGTTTGATTCCTCTCAGTGTACTTTGGTTCCTATGAACGTTTCCTGTTTTATTTTTTTTCTTTTCACTCCCCCTCTCGTGCCTCTCTCTAACAGAGGACAGTCTGAAGTTAACGTGAGAAGTCGTGCGATGTCTCTTTTGCTTCTTCGTCTGATTTTTTTTTTGTTTCTTTTTTGGTTGTTTTTGTTTTTTTCCCCTCCCCAGACTCTGGTCTCGTCACTCAGTAGTCTGTCGTTCACACTGTAGGTGGTAATGTATATGTGTGTGGGTGTGTCTAAGAGTATGGGTGGTATGTGTGTGTGTGTGTAAGTATGTGTGTGGGTGTGTTTGTGCTCAGCCTCGTCTCGTGTTTTTGTCACATGTTTTTGGTTTGGTTTTAGTGCTTGGATATGTGTTCTGAAAGAAGAGCAATGGAATTGAAAATAAAGTTTTATAAATAATTTGAACTGAATCACATGACCAGCGTGAGCGGACTTCATTTAGTGAATGAATGACTCAGGATGACCATACATTCACAAAACCACTTAGACGTGTTTCTACAGTCCTCCTATATCAGTTTTCTTTTAGTCGTGTTTCTGTGAATCCTTCAGGACACCAATAGGTCTAACACCACATGATAACTGATGAGCTTAAAATATGCTATATATAATATATATATTATTGCGCTACACATACAGAAGTCTGG
>JAMWET010000016.1:352500-372500 GCA_024036415.1 Prochilodus magdalenae | reverse complement strand
CTTACACAAGTCAGCCAGCCCGGCCCACATGCTCAATAGTCCCTCCTCAGACCCTCAGACCCTCAGACCCAGAAGACCAAGGATAATTCCACCCAAATCCCAAAGAGGACATCAGCTGGCTTCCATAAACAATGAAAGTTCACCTAAGGTAAAATGCAGGAGGCCCTGAAACAGGTACTGTTATAAAATCAAACTTTTTCAAAATTTTATTCATCAGATATTGTGGATCTGTGGCCACTAAAACATCTTCTACTAAAACATCTGATATTTGATGATCACCATGCACCAGCGGGCATAGGAATAGTATTCGGCCAATCCAGTGTTTCTTAACGTGGTCCTGGAGACACCTTGCCCTGCTCCCTGCACACCTGATCCAACTCATCACCTCATTCACAAGCCCATTCTGCAGGGGGTGTTAAAGCAGGGAATCCACCAACACGTCCAGAACCAGGGCTGAGAAACACTGGGCTAGCCACTCATATACTTCCCAGTACTCCCAACTTTCATAGAGAGAAACGCTTTACGATTTTCAGTTCACACTTATGGGCACTGCATTCATATAATAATAATAATAATAATAATAATAATAATAATAATAATGGGAAGAAGAAGAGGAATAACATGTTCAGACTTCATCATGGAAAAACCATGCAACTTTTTCAATTTAAAAATCCTATTTGGCCTTTTGCATGTTGCTGAGATCTAATGCTGAATGCACCAATAGAAAGGGCCACGGCTACATGGGGAAAATAGTTGTACATTAACTTCCATTACAAACTACAGAAGTTTTTTATTTGGTTTTAATTTTTTTTTTTTGGTTTTAATTTTCACAGTGACAATATCCTGATTTTGTTGCCTCAAAAAAGCAGGGTTAAATTATAACATCAAAAAAAAACCCCTCCCTTCAGCGCTCCTTCAGAGTCTCCACATTTTGCAGATACTTGTTTTTCTTTGAACACTGAATGAATACGCTGCCTATGTTTAGCCTATGTTTAAAGCTTAGTTTTAAAGAGTCTTGAATGTACAGGGTTCAAAGGGGCAAAATGATTCTCAAAAAAATACATAATATAATATAATATAATATAATATAATATAATATAATATAATATAATATAATATAATATAATATAATATAATATAATATGTTGGTAATAGGGTAATAGGTAACTAGAGGCTACAGGACATGTATGAAATGTTACACTGAGCCGTGTGAAGAACTTGTTACTAAAATGGAAATAATGAAACTAAATGCTGGGCCACCCAAGATTAAACACGCCCTTCATCCCTAACCTCTTCCACACATTAACTGTGTGATCTTACTCATCTCCACCTTCCACTGTCTTTGTTTTGAGACATGAGTAGCAATGCAGTTCCACCAGTCTCATGGGGTAATAGTGGGGTAATAATGGGGTAAGTTATTAGGTCCTAAATATGCAAACATACGTGTATTTTTCAGAGGTATTGTAGGTATTGTTAGAGAGAGGTTCAAAAGGGTGAACCAGTTTGCAATGGCACCACCCTGAGGCAGACCAGTGAAGCGTCTTGTGGTTGAAGCAGACTGAACAAGGCTTTAACAGACAGCATAATACCCTGAGTTTCTTTTCAGGGACCCCTGAAACCAGAATTCGAGACATTTAGGGGGTCCAAGAAGCTCCTGTATTTTGCAGATAGTATAAGGCGAATGAGGCACAGCTGAGGACCTGGTGCCATTTGATTGCACACCAGTAGATGTCACCAAAACACTGATGATGAATGACTTGATAGTTTAAATCAGTATTGGCCTGTACATCACCTGTTGTACTGCAGTTTACTTACGATGCTTGACTGGATTACTATATATCATCCCTTAGCAACCTAGCATTCCGCAAAGTCTGCCCCCTTATGGCACCCTCCCATCCAGCCTCCCACCCACATACCAGATTTGGCAGTTTCAGGGCTTCTGAACATGCTGTGGTTTCGATTCCTCATTTCATTAGCAGAGCAGAGAGGGCAGATGTTATTTACAGGAAATCACACCCATCCTCTGTAACACTATGTGGTATTAATCTGATTTATGCACGCTGCAAAACACCTTGCTCTGACACTGTGAAAGAGGTCCGAGACGAAAAACCACAGGACCTACACGTCTGCAGCTCATGTGCAAAAGAGCAGGACCTTCCTGAATCAGCTCTAAACCCTCTGCAGATTTCACCGAGATCACGATGATAAGGCGAATCCATCACAGCTGTATTTAATTACTTCTCATTTGGTGTGTGTGATCTGTGGGGTGTGTGTGTTTATCTCTCTGGGGTTGCGGATGTGTGAACAGGGGGTGGAACACTAGGGTTTTGTTTCACCTCCTCATACAGGATGTTATTTTCAAGAAAGTATGAGAAAACAGCGTGTGGGTTACAGTAAAGAGAGCAAACCCCTTCAACCGTTCAGCTTCCAACTCTTTCACTGTCTCTCTCTTTCTCTGCTTGGGTAATTTGAGTGTTTGAGTGAGGCTAAGCAGTCATGCATATGTAAGTTTTACTCTTGGATGGATATAACTGGATCCCCCCACCCTGTGAATAATGCATGCGGTCAGGAATAATTCAGATAAAGTTCTGCTTTTAAAAGCTCCTCCTCTTCCAGTCAGCTGGAACGCTGCAAGGGGAAGGGGCAGGGGTGTGACGTGGGTATTGTAAAGGACAGTGAGAAAGGAGTGGGCATGTATGGGTGGGCTCAAATTATCATTACTCCCAGTCCGGACAACTATTGACAAGCGTTTTCTTCAGCAGGCTGTTGGGACATAACATTTTCATTACACAGCAAATATAACACATGTGGACTCGACCATCACACCGATATAAGCTCGTTAGAAATCCCATTTCGGCTCCATGGACATTTGAATGGAGTTGTCCCTCCCTCCACAAAGGACAGTATGTGAGAGTTTGTGTAGATTCAGCCATAAGAGCATTGGTGAGGTCAGGCGGTGGTTTTGGATGAGAAGGCCTAGGGTTAGGGTTAGGTTAGGGTTAGGGTTAGGGTTAGGGTTAGTGTGATGTGTGTGTGTGTGTAGAACGTTCTATAGGAAGCGTTCTGTGAAGTTTGAGGTCATGCTGGGACAGGAAACGACCTTCCCTAAAGCATTTAGCTGTCTAACGTGCATTTGTATGATGCAGCGTTATCATTACCCCTCAATGGAACTAAGAGGCGAGGCCATGTTCCTAATAAACAGGCCCAGACCCGTTATCCCTCCTCCACCAAACCCTACTGTTGCAACTCTGCATGTGCTAGAGATGAGTCAGATAGTAAACAGGCTGCCAGATAGTAGAGCACTATTCATGACTCCAGAGTGCACACTTCCACTACTCTAGAGTCCATACTCCTGGCATTGAGCATGAGCATACTCTTAACCGCACCATGTTTAAAGACACTGTCCTCCTCAGTACAGCCCGTTCTATACTGCCATACTTTGTCTATATATATATATATACATATATATATATATATGTATACTTGCATCTGTTAGCAACCTGTGTGTGGCTGAAACACCTGTATACTTCATGATTAGAAAGGATGTCCATATACTGGTCATTTTGGCCATATAGTGGATCTCCATATTTAAAATTTACAGACGTTCTTTAAAGTGCATGACATTTTCATTATGAATGGATGAGTACAAACATTACATGGGGATGAGTGTAATATTGGTTTATGTTAAGCACGTGTCCTGTAGCTTTTTAAACCATCTGTAATTACTTGACTTTACAACAAAAGCCTGATTAATGTGTATATATTCACCAGACACTGTTGTTAAAGCTGCACTATGTAAGTTTTGGGTATTTGGAGACCTCTCTGGTAGAAATGTGGAATTTCAGATGATTCCCTAACACTCTCGTACCTATTCAACATAATAAAAGAGTATCCAGTTTAAATTCCTGTGCTGTTGAGCTGTAAGTCATTTTTTAACACACACATCAACTTAACACACATACAAAATAAAGTTAATAATACTCTATATAATATTATTACAATAACATTGTGTATATTCACAAAGAATTATGATTTTTCCTTTTCCACCTTCAGTGCAGTCAAAGTTGCATTTGAGCGTGCCAAAGGCCGTAGTGTAATGGAAGTAGCTGAATTTGCAAGGGTATAGACGCGTACCGTCATATGCATCTACTAGCAGTGGCTAAAGTCCCAGTCTAAAGGAAAATCTGGCCCAACTGTACAATTCATTGATGCAAGAGTGTCTTGATGGGGCCTACATCCAGATACTTGTCCAGTTCATGTCAAATCAATGCTGTTATTTGTGCTCGTGCTGATATTACACTCTATAAGCTTGTTTCAGTCACAGGTGACTATTTTTTTGCCTTCTGAGCTTACCTCTGACTTCTGGTTTTTGCTGAGATGTTGCCTTCCCCTGTTTTTGTGTTTTGACCCCTGCCTGTCTGGTTTCTGATTATTAGACTTTAATAAGGCCACTCTGCACATGGGACCTGCTTTAGCTCCATCCACACAATTCCCTTGTTTCTTACAATAGGGCTGGACCCCACACGTTTCCCGTGGTATTCTGCATCCCTCATGTTTTATTTTGCTGAGAAGTGTTGAGAAAATGATTGACTCTGAGTGAGGGTGATAGTACCCTAGGATCACAATGCCTATGATGCAAATATATCCATTTATGTATAGCCACCATGTAAAACACCTCCTGAACCTACACGTATATTTTGAAACTTTATACGTAATGTTGAAAATGGTATAATAGCAGTAAATAGGGCAGAAATGAAAGTTTATCAGGGTCTATTTTACCCTAGCACACCCTGCATGTATCCCTCCACCAGAGGGATATCCATATTCACACAATTGGTTCATATCACCAGCACTGCAGCAGTTCTCTATAACAGAGCATTTCACACCACAAGTCAATGCACTTCTCCTTTAAGAGATTCTAGATGCTACATAATGTCCAATAAGAAGGCTACACTGCTGAGATAGTCCAGCCTTGCAGCAGTTGCTTTACAATACATATGCAGTAACCTATAGTTGACCATAGTGATTGTCTGAGTGCCCTATACGCTTCATATGGGGCAGTCATGGGCTGGAGGTTAGTGAACCAAACACGAGTTGAATCAATGGGGGTGCAGAATACCACGGGAAACGTGTGGGGTCCAGCCCTATTGTAAGAAACAAGGGAATTGTGTGGATGGAGCTAAAGCAGGTCCCATGTGCAGAGTGGCTTTATTAAAGTCTAAAAATCAGAAACCAGACAGGCAGGGGTCAAAACACAAAAACAGGGCAAGGCAACATCTCAGCAAAAACCAGAAGTCAGAGGTAAGCTCAGCAGGCAAAAAAATAGTCACCTGTGACTGAAACAAGCGTGCAATATCAGCACGAGCACAAAGAACAGCATCAATTTGACATGGACTGGACAAGTATCTGGATGTAGGCCCCATCAAGACACTCTTGCATCAATGAATTGTACAGTTGGGCCAGATTTTCCTTTAGACTGGGACTTTAGCCGCTACTGGTAGACGCATATGACCGTACGCTTCTATGCTCATGCAAATTCAGCTACTTCCATTACACTACGGCCGTTGGCACGCTCAAATGCAGTCGATTCCCTCGACTGACAGTAATGACTCAAGTCTTAGCAAGGCACCTAACCCCCAAATGCTCCTTGGGCACCGTGGCTAGGGCTCCTTACTGCTCCAGGCCAGTGTGCCCACTACACCCTAGTGTCCGTATGTAGGTGTTTGACTTCATGGATGGGTTAAATGTGGAAGTCAAATTCCTCTGTGTGCAAAAATTGGCCCTAAGCTCCCTGCTCTGGGAATGATTGTCCTAATCCAATATGGGACTGATGCAGGCCTCCATGTAGTATTGCTATAAAGCTATTTCATAAGTCAGGATTTTCTGTTCATGCTAGGAAAGTACATCTAAGAGCGAGATAACGAGAGAACTCGGGGAATACGAGTTCTGCCTTCATTCGAGCTGCATGGCAGCAGGTGTAAGACCCGCAGATGTACCCTGTAATCTAATCACTCCAATTAAACCTGAGCTTATGGGAACAAGCGCGGGAGGGAGGGCAGAAGGACACGGCAAACCTCCCAGAAATGTTCCACCCAGTTTCTCTTTCTCTCTTTCACTCTCTTTCCTCTTTCTGTAACCTCTAAATGAAACAGCCGGGTCTGTATATTAGTCTGCTCCTCCTGCCTTGTTTATATTCTTGTCCCTCTATCTTCTCCACTATCATCCTTGGACTCGCTTTCTTTAAGGCCGCCCCACCAATTCAAGGGACCTTTTATCCAATCAGCACAGGGGGGACCATGACCACAGTGGGTGTGGCCTCTAAGGCCTTTTGAGGTCATTTGCGTGGCCTGTGGCCTCATTCAGAGAGGAAAAGGTTCGCATTAAGCCGCCGCATTCTTCAGCTTAATTAGCAAAGAAAGGCTTGATTGTGAAGCAGTGTGCTAGAGCAAAGCCATGCCATTAAAGTTTCTCAGGAGCAGGTTTTTTTGGTTGGTGGCCTGCTGACGGCATTGCTCAGCCATACTGAGGGAATTATGGGTTTGTTGTTCCAGAATCATCTCGTCATCAATCACGCTGACGGGCCCCAGCGAGACTTAAGAGTCGTTGCTGTCGGAACAGGACCTAGCGATGCTCTGTCATGGCTTTCGAAAGGCTGTAGGGCATCCTCGACAGTTATTCTACAGTGACTTACCAAAATATCGGCAGCCCTATAATATCTGGAGAACATCTACACCAGGTTCTCCCCTGAGGAGCTAAGGTGGCTTGCACATCTGTAGACTGTTTCGGATTAGCATTCTGGCAGCGGTTCTTTGAAAATGATTGCTGGATACATTCTGAAGCAGGCCAGGAGTTGTGGAATTACGCAGTTTACTCCTTACTCCAAGCATAGCTGATCAGCCAAAGCATACCCCTGCCGAAGACACCATTACTGTTTATGGCTCTGGTGGTGTCCGTGGCTGTGCTCAAACTGCGGCCAGATTGGATTTGTTGATCAGATCAGATATTTTGAGACATGAGATCGGATTTGTGTGTTCAGACATAGCCAATCTATCTGCATGGGATTACTGCATATCAAATCCCAGCACTTCCGTCACTGTGGATATTGACATTGTCATTGTTTATTGTGTTGTAAGTGATGCAAAATCTGGAAATCCGGTTTGGGTAGTCAGAGCAATCTTTTGGGTAGTCAGCCAATCTTCAAACGTGGTCCGATTTGCTAAAAGGTGACTATCAAAGCTCAATTTGAATACAGTGCAGATTAGCCAAATTTGAAACTGGACTGGCAGGCTAAACCAGGCCTATTGTTGTTTTATGTTTTCCTGTTGGGGTCCTAATATGGTCTGATTCCAGATGTATTTTGTTTACTAATGGGAGCTAAAGGTCTAATGCTGAGTTGAGGAGGACTTCAGAGTAGGAATTCTCAGCTGAGAAGGCCTAAACTTTGTTTTGAATCTGTGTTTATGAATTGCCAGTTTAGAGCTTCAGTCGAATGTCCAATTTTACCTCACTAATTAGTCCTGTGCAAACCTGCTACGTGCCCAAACCATCTCCTCACTGAAACCATATTGTGCTGTTAATGAATTATGTTTATGTGGTTTTCTAGCATCGTATGACATACTGTTATTTATAAAAATGGACAAGCGTACATCGCATAGCTAAAAATAATAGCAGCAGCCATCATGAAGTGTCATAAAGCCCATATGCAAGTCTATTTTCCACTCATTACAAAAAAATATGTGTGTATGTGATGGTTTATGCAGTTTGCACAGTGCTAATGAGATGCTAATATGAGCTTCAGTTACCGGTTAGCCATGTAGCTCCAGTGCAAGCTAAGGATGCAAATGTCAGATGGTGAACACGTCTTGGCTGAAAGGCTACATTTTGGGAAAGTGGTGCAGCCTTGATGGAGGCTTGTGTATACAGGCTAAAGCTATGAGCCTTTAGCTTCACGCTATGCCTTCCCGGAGAACAAACACATTCAAGGCCATATAGTTTTGTGAGATTTGTTCTAGACATCACTGTCTGTGGGTGTATTATTTGCAGGGTTTGAAAAGCAGCCCGTTGGTGTGGTTTCAGTGGCAGGCAGAATCAGCTCCCAACCTTCATTAGCGGCAGTGAGGGGGCAGGTGTGTAGCCTAGCTGAGACTGGCACAGAGCGCTGCGCTAATCTCTGGGTGTGGGAGCAGGTGGGATGCCAAGCTCATCGAGTCTCTCAGGAGCTGATTGAAGGGACTCTGGGTATAGAAGGGTAGCTGTGTCTCAAATCAAGTACTCCTCTAGTGTACTAGCCGCCGTGCATGTAGTTCATGCTGGGGAAGCGCTGAAGACTGTGAATGGGATCTACTTTTGCTAGACTGGTTACTGCAAAGCTGAGGGATTCTTCTTTCGATCCAGGCAACCGGTGTTGGCCAATTCCGCCCCACAAATAGCGATTCCCAAGTGTTCCTCATTATGCATTTCAGCTAAGTGGCTAGTAGAGGTCCAGGTTGTGATTCTCATTTTTATGTGTTTGGAATTTCAGGAATGGAGAATTCAAATGCCTCACGTCGCTCGACACTCGGGACAGTGTCATGGTGCCCTGATTCACCTTCACGCGCATAACCTGATTTTGGGTTGATGACTCTGGTCAGTGGCTAATGGCACCGCTCTGTGGTTCAATCGCCCCGATCCTAAATTGATGATACATTGTGAAGATTGATTAGTTCTGTCTGACCGTTATTCAGGCCCCAAATATGATTGCACTGGTCTGTTGTTAATGAGACCGGTCTGAGTTCTATTGCTCTTGTCTGGCCATATAATGACCCCGCTCAGAGTTTGATTGCAGCAGCCTGGCAGTGATGATTCATGCAGTAATAGCTCCTCATGCAGAAGAGCACATGACTCCTCTCATACCACCACAGTGTAATGTGATTTGGCTGCTGTGTAGGATAGAAATGGACTGTATAATGTTTCCCTCTTTCTATCTCTGCCCAAGCTGGCTGCCAAGCCACGTCTGCCTGCGTGTGTTTGTGTGCAAGTGTCTGCCCGTCTGTCTGTTTGTCTCTCTATCTGTCTGTCTGTCTATTTTCGTCTGTCTGTGTGAGCCTTCTGGTGTGTTCATGCGCGTCTGTGCCCGTGTGCTTCCATGGGGGAGTGAATAATTCAGAGAGCGGTCCTTTGTTTCTCCATAAAAGCAGCCGCGAGTGAGAACGTTCAAGCATGTAATGCAAAGAGGAACTTGTAATCCGTAGCTTGTTACTCGCTAATGGCTTTTTATTGGGGAATGTTGCTTTTGGCACAAGAGGGCGCTTCGTTTTCCCGTCCTTCAATTAAACACTCCGAGAATTCAATTTGAACTCCCCTGATTCATCTAAAGGACACCTTCAAGGGAAGGCCTGCCAGATTAAAGGAACGTTTCAGCTTCTATCAGCCTGATCTCTGTTAACTCCTCAGAGTCGCACCGACCAGCCATCGCCACATGTGCGCCAAACATTCCGTACGCCAAAAAACACAAATAGAGTTCAGCAGGAAGTTCCTTTAACGTAGGTATGAGTCAGTGGGTTTTCTGTATGGGAATGATTATCTTTGAGGTAGCAGATTATGATTGTTAATCACATGCAATGCAACTGTGAATGTCCATTATGGGTTATGATTTCCAAGGATACGGTAAAGTCTGAGATCACTAGAAGTTAACCATGTTTTAGCACTGAGGTAGAAATATGAAGATATTATTTAGAGAATACATATATGATATATATAGATTTATATACATTCATCGTCAAAGGAATAGTTGCACGAATAGCTGCACCCAGAAGGAATCAACTGACAGGAACGAAACCTGGTGGGTAGGCCTGATATTGAGAGACATGCAAATGATTTAAGCTTCACGCTTCATATCACTGTACCTGATCATCTATATGCAAGCCTACACCCATGGATTCAGCAATCAATGGTGTATCAAAGGTGGTTGGTGTAGCTCAGCGAATAACACCACTACATGTGGGAGACTGGGGTTCGAATCCCGGTCTGGGTGACTATGCTGTGCTACACCAATAAGAGTCCTTGGACAAGACTCCTAACACTACATTGGCCCACCTGTGATATGAATAACCTTGTCGCTCTGGATAAGAGCGTCAGCTAAATGACGTACGGCCCCCCATAAGCTGATTTAGCCGATCAAAACCTCCTAATTATTCTTCAGTGCTGGTGACATTTTCTCAAAAAGAACATTTGCCAGCTTTTGTTCAAATCTGTGTTACTGCTTTGGCATTCTGGCACCAGAGGTTTGACCGTATGACATACCGTTATCTATAAAAATGGATAAGCGTACATCACATAGATGAAAATAGCAGCAGCCATCATACCGTGTCCAAAAACAAGAGTCTGGCATGTACGTAGCTGATTTCAGCCTTGTAGTTTTAATGGTGGTAGAACTTTGGATAAGGATCTTTAAGGCATCAAAGTATCCTACCCGGATACAGTACAGATTATGCACAGAGATGACCATAAATATGTGCTATGGTACAATAGTACAGCTTCCAACAGGTGCTAAAGCTCCATCAAATACAGTTTCGAGTGGGAATTATTTAAACGGCTTTTAAACGGTTCAGTTACACTGGCGGTGATTCTACAGAACCTTAAAGGCAAGCAGTCTAGCTTTACACTTCCTATAATGCTTCTAAAGGCCTAGAAAAAGGCCAGCCATGCCTCGCCCTTCATTTGCCTAATGCCCCAGTGTCTGACTTTCAGTCCAGATCACATATCAATTAGCCAAATGAACATTTCCATGAACCTAACATTATAGATTCAAATGTTGATACATCAAAGAGCAATATTTGACAAAAAGTGACAACTGCAGGACTAACAGTGCTGATCTGTTCGGAGTGATACACTCATCGTCAAAAGAATAGCTCCACAAGTAGCTGCACCCAGAAGGAATCAACCAACAGGAATGAAAATTGGAAGGTAGGTTTGACATTGTGAGACATGCAAGGACCATAATGGACTGATACTGATGCTGATTATATGTTCTAATTTTTACTTATATATATATTAAGATGTTTGACGTTGTGAGACATGCGAATAATTCAAGTTTCACTCTCGGCTGTGCATGTAACATACGCAAGGGCTTCTCGCTGTAGCTGACTGACCCAACAGACATTCAGTGATCAGTGATGCCTCTATGAGTCCTCCTGTTATTGCCAGCACCATTGGCAGACGACTGAACGATGCAGGACTACATGTGTGCAGACCGTTACACACGTGCGCAAAGACTGTAACGGTGTAGTGCCAGACTGTCATGGAGTGACTTGGAATGGCAACGGGTCATCTTCAGTGATGAGTCCTGCTTTTGTCTTGGTGGAGATGATGAACTAATCCATTTGACATTTCAGGCATTTAGCTGACCCTCTTATCCAGAGCGACTTACATGTAGCGCAGTGCAGTGTTAGGAGTCTTGCCTAGGGACTCTTACCTTATCAGTGTAGCTCAGCATTTGCTACCCCGTCTCCCTGGGGTAGTAGTTCCTTGATAGGTGGAGGTGTTAACCGCTGAGCCACACCAATCACTAAGCCTTGTGTGGAGGCACCGTGGTCAAGTCAAGTCAAGTGAAACGTAACAGTGTTCCTCCGGGACCAAGGTGCTACATAGAACAATAAATACAATAAATACACACGACAATTTACAATACACCAAACAGCAAACAATAAGTACAGGGAGGGGACAGTGCAGATAGCCCACTGGTAGTGGGTGCAGTAAGGTGTGGTTGTGTCCATTTTTTTTTTTTTTTAAAGATGAACATTGTTTTTAGCAGCAGTTATGTCCATATTTGGTATACATGTAAACACTGTATACTTTAAGTGTTATGTGTGGACAGATTTAAAAGATGAGGTTGTGTGTGTGTGGGTGTTCAGTCCAGTCATTGAATGTGTGCAGTTATTCAGACCAGACTCTGGGTGTTAAGGAGTCTGATGGCTTGGGGAAAGAAGCTGTTGCCTAGTCTGGATGTGTGGGCCTGGACGCTCCTGTACCTTTTTCCAGATGGTAGGAGGGTGAAGAGTGTGTGTGAGGGGTGTGTGTAGTCATCCACGATGCTGGTTGCTTTGCGGATGCAGCGTATGGTGTAAATGTCCATGACGGTGGGAAGAGAGACACCGATGATCTTCTCAGCTGTCCTCACTACTCGCTGCAGGGACTTACGATCCGATGCGGTCAACAACCATCTCTTTGGTCTTGTCTACGTTCAGAGACAGGTTGTTGGTTCTACACCAGTCCGTTAACCGTTGCACTTCCTCTCGGTATGCTGACTCATCATTCTTGCTGATGAGACTCACCACAGTCGTATCATCTGCAGACTTGATGATGTGGTTCGAGATGTGCATTGCTGCACAGTCGTGAGTCAGCAAGGTGAACGACAGAGGACTGAGCACACAGCCCTGGGGGGCCCCGGTGCTCAGCGTGGTGGTGCTGGAGGTGTTGCGACTGATCCGGACTGACTGTGGTCTCCCAGTCAGGAAGTCCAGGGCAGCACAGAGATGAACGGTTTGTTGTCACGTGTTACACCTCCACTGCATGAGAACTTTCAAACTGCATGGGATGGATTATCACAGGACATCATTGAGAACCTCTACAACTCCATGCTGAGTCGATGGCATGTTGGGTTAGCAAACATGGCGGCCTGACGCCATACTGAGAGACAGACTTCTGTATGTGTAACTCAATAAATATTCCCCATATCAGTCTAAATGTATCATCAGTTATTGTTCCTGGCAACCTTTATCTCCCTTCCCAACAGCACTGCAATCCCACACCTCCCTCTGGGTGCAGCTATTGCTTTGGCCATGAGTGTATACGGGGGAGGGTTCCTTGTAGTTAGACTGTCAGTGTTAAATCTGCACTCGGATCAAACCAAAACCAACAGTACAGCTTGCGTTATGTCTTGGGCTTAGCCCATTGCTTTGCATAGATATGATCACTGATTGGTTTATGTAAATGTTATAGGTTGTATATCTGACATTAATCAGTTGACAAAGAAGCAGCTGTGATCTGATATATTTCTCTCTTTGGAGTGTCCCCTCCAAAAACATCAGAGGCAGGTGTGATAGATGGAGGGATGAAAGGCTTGGAATTAAGGAGCAGAGCTGTGAACAGAGACTATGATAACATCTCTTTAAGACTCGATCTTAATAAAGACATCTGGACTCATTTATAACAATACTGTGTCAGTGAGACGTCTTCTCACAAGACACTAAAAACCACATTAGACTGTCTCATTCATTAGTCTGAGTCAGCGTTTTCAATGCCCCGGACTCTGGGTTTGGTTCTGATGATGAATCACAAGCCTCCAGCTGCTTAATAAGCTTCAGCTATTATGCTGATGGATGCTGGATGTATACTAAGAAGTTCCACTGCAGTTCTATAAGTTAGTTTCTGGATCTGAAGTTCAACTGAAGTGGAACTCTACTGGAGTCAGTATCAGGTACAAACACTACACACACTCATTTCCCAACGTCTGGAATCACTTGTCTTACTAGCAAAATTCATCATCAAAATAATGTTTGTAAAAATAGTACACTAGTGAAGGAAGCAACCTACAGTAATGAAACTTGTGAATCCTAACTGACCCAACAGCCATGGACAGTGGGGAAGCCCTCCTGTGATGCCCTCCTTCATCCTGTTAGTGCCAGCACCATTGGCAGACAGCTGCACGACACGGGACTGCATACACGCAGACCGTTACGACGACTGCCCTTAACACCACATCAACATCGCCCCCGAATAAAGAGTTGGTTGTCACATGTAACACATTCGGAAGATATACTGAAGTAGCTGTTGGGTCAGTCTGGTACAGTGATAAGGGCCGTCCTTGTGTAACCCGGGCTCTCTCGTAGCCCCATTCTGCGCTGTGTTGAAAGTAGACAGGACCTCGACGGAATCTGCATCACTTTATTCTGCACAAGAGTTTTCGCACACAGACAGACAGCATCAGACCAGCGCCAATCCCCCCGCAGATCTACCTGCCCATTAAAACCAATATGCTTTTGACTCTATAGTGCAGTTACAGTACACAAGAAATTACAGGCTACACAGTTTGGACAATGTACAATAAGTGACAATCAACTTATGTACTGTCTAGCTAGCATAGCTTTCTATTGTTAGTTGCAGGCCACGCTGTATTAAGCTCAATATCACCACAGAGCATCAAAAATATGGATTAACCACAAATATATATATTTATATATATTTAAAGTAAGTTAGCTAAAATCTAGTGAAACTTCTTTCACAGCATTAAGTGGAGTATATAAAGTGGAGTATATAAATTATATACGTAATAATAATAATGTTGAAAGATATTTTTGCAATTGAGCATAATAAGCGTTTTTACGCGCAGGTGGCCAATCACAGCAGACCACTGAGAGTGCGCCATCTGGGTGCGCGGTACGTGTCTTGCTAAATCTTTCGCAAAAGAGAGAGAGAGAGAGAGAGAGATCGTGCAAGAGGGTGCGAGAGGGAGCGAGGTAGAGAGTAAGAGAGTGAGAGGGGAGAGGGAGCGAGCAAGAGGTAGCGAGAGAGCGACAGGGAGAGAGAGAGGCAGAGAGCGAGAGCGAGAGAGAGAGAGAGAGAGAGATCGTGCAAGAGCGAGCAAGAGGGAGCGAGGTAGAGAGTAAGAGAGTGAGCAAGAGGTAGCGAGAGAGCGACAGGGAGAGGGAGAGGCAGAGAGAGCGAGAGCTAGCGACAGAGAGAGAGAGAGAGAGAGAGAGCGGGAGAGAGACAGCGAGAGCGAGTGAGAGAAAGACAGAGAAGCAGAGTTTTGTTCACTTTCATCCCCCGGTCGACCGCCGGACCGCGTGCTTCTCTCCTCTGTCTGTCTTTCACCGCATGGATTTCTGATCGCTCCTCTGGACGCGTGTCTCTCGTTCTCGGTTCACATGGGACTTGTCCTTCCAGCTTGCTTCTGGAACAAACGCCTCTCCCTGTGCCTCATGCTCGGCGCCAGGGCTTCGTAGCTGACGGGCTCTTCGCCATGGCCGAGCCGGGAGCAGTTTCCGACGCTTTGGCGGCTCCGCTGCTCGAGCTTCCCGCCGAGGCTCCGTCTCCTGGCCGGGATGCGGTTCGCCGGGGTCGCCCGGGCCACGGCGCCGAGGGGCTTTTCTCCAACGGCGGCTACAAGGAGCTCAGCAGCCCTACGGTGGGCAGCCGGAGTCGAGACACGTCCGCCGAGAGGAACCAGCCAAGCGGGAACCCACCCTGTGGGATTATGAAGGTTAGTCAGCTGTCTGTTGAAGTGAGATGCAGTACTGTTACCTCGGACTCGCTGTCCTTCTACCTGAGAGGATGCAGTGATTGGCCCACAGGCTACTGTAACTGTGACAGTCGCTGAGAAGCTGTAGTCACAGTGTTTTAACTCAGATGCAACAACCCAGAGGCTGTAGTCATTGTACCCGGGAGACAGCGGCTCAGATGCTACGGTCACTGTATTTCTACCTGAGATGCAGCTGGAGCCACAGTCGGTCTGGTTTTACCTGAGAACAGTCTTTAACTGAGCTGCAGTAACTCATATGCTGTAGTCACCGTGATTTTAACTGACAGGCAGTAGCTTGAAGGCTTCAGTCACTGTATTTTTACCTGAGGTGCAGTAAGGTCTCTCGTAAGTCTTCCTGAGATGTAGTATGGTCTAGTCAGTCTTCCTGAGATGCAGGAAGGTCTATAGTCAGTGTTCCTGAGATGCAGGAAGGTCTATGGTCAGTCTTCTTGAGATGCAGTAGAGTCTATAATCAGTCTTTTTGCCTGAGATGAAGTATGGTTTATAGTCAGTCTTCCTGAGAGGCAATAGGGTCTATAGTCAGTCTTCCTGAGATGCAATAAGGTCTATAGTCAGTCTTCCTGAGATACAGTAAGGTCTATAGTCAGTCTTTCTGAGATGCAGTAAGGTCTATAGTCAGTCTTCCTAAGATGCAGTAGGGTCTGTAGTCAGTCTTCTTGAGATGCAGTAAGGTCTATAGTCAGTCTTCCTGAGATGCAGTAAGGTCTATAGTCAGTCTTCCTGAGATGCATTGCTGTTATAATTAATCTTCCTGATGTTCAGCAAAGTCTATAGTCAGTGTGTTCATCTAAGATGCTGTAGAGACTATAGTCAGTCTTCCTGAGATGCAGTAAGGTCTCTAGTCAGTTTTCCTGAGATGCAGTAAGATCTATAGTCTGTCTGTTCATCTAAGATGCTGGAGAGACTATAGTCTGTTTTCCTGACGTGCAACACAGTCTTTAGTCAGTCGTCCTGAGGTGCAGTGGAGTCTATAATACATCTTCTAAGGTGTACTGGCATCTATAGTCTGTCTTCATGGGGTGCAGTAGAGTTTATAAGTCTTCCTCAGACACAGTGGTGTATATATAGTCTGTCTTCATGAGATGCTGTAGAGTCTATAGTTAGTTATCCTTCTAAGCAGTATAAGCTACAGTCAGTCTTCATGAGAACCAGAAAAGTCTTTAGTTAGTTGTCCTATAATGCAGCAAAGTGTCTGTAGTCAGTCTTCCTACCTGAAATTCAATACTGTCTATAGTCAGTCTTGATACAATGGAGTGTACAGTCAGCCATCCTGACATGGAGTAGAGGCTACAGTCAGTCTTCTTGAGATGCAGTAGAGTCTATAATCAGTCTTTTTGCCTGAGATGCAGTACAGTCTATAGTCAGTCTTTCTGAGGCACAGTGGAGTGTACAGTCAGCCCTTATCACATGGAGTAGAGGCTACAGTCAGTCTTCTTGAGATGTAGAAAAGTCTGTAGTCAGTCATCCTGAGATGCAGTAGAGTCTATAATCAGTCTGTTTGCCTGAGATGCAGTACAGTCTATAGTCAGTCTTTCTGAGGCACAGTGGAGTGTACAGTCAGCCCTCCTTACACAGAGTAGAGGCTACAGTCAGTCTTCTTGAGATGTAGAAAAGTCTGTACTCAGTCTTCCTGAGATGCAGTACAGTCTATAATCAGTCTGTTAGCCAGAGATGCAGTACAGTCTATAGGCAGTCTTTCTAAGACACAGTGAGGTCTACACTCAGTCTTCTGCAGAAGACATGTAGTCAGTCTTCCTGGCATGCAGAAGAACCTATAATCAGTCTTCTTGAGATGCAGTGAACTCTATATTGAAGATATAGATGCAGTTGAGTCTACAGTCAGTCTTTCAGAGATGCAGTAACTGTTGATGAGCAGATGCTACATGTAAGGTACTTACTGATGTGCAGCAATTAGAAAAGAGTCTATAGTCATGTTTAACCAGAGATGCCATAGCTTGCAATTCCGTAGACTGAAATGCACCAGTCACTGTCCATTTACCTGAGATTCAGTACCTTGGAGTTGTTATTAAATTTAACGCAGGGTGTCAGATGTTATAGTCCCTGTGTTTATAGTCCCTGGACTGAGATGCAGTAACTCTATGACTATGGTAACTGTCATTTAACCTGAGATGTACCAGCATGGAGTCTTTTTAGCTGAGATGCAGCGGCACCTTTTATCACAGATGTACGTGTGGCTATAGTGCTTCAAATGCATGAGTTCAGAGACAAATGGTGGGCTACTGTCTTATTATCTGAAACGACGTTATGTTGTAGTCGCTATTTGGTGCGGCAGTTATCTCTCTCAGAGGCTGTAGTCCGTTTCTTTAGGCTGGCTTCAGTACCTCAGAGTCCACAGTCACATATTGACCTTAGATGCAGTAACGGGGAGACTGTACGTCCTGTCTTTCAATCTGAGATGGGGAAAGAAATGCCTGAATCCCAGCAGCAGTCGCTCAGTCGATCGCGAACAGCCAGCAGATCTGCAGCCTTGCTGAGCAGCGGGTTTATCAGCGTCCGCGAAGCCTGACGCATGCATTTCAGCGGAGTGAGCTGTGACTGGGCAAACGCTGTAGCACTCCAAAGAAATCATCTGTCATTTTATCATGTCACCTTCATAAGCACTTTCCGGTCACAGCGGCTGCTTTCTTACTCACTCCCGGGCCGACGAGAAATGGATAGCCATCTGATCCATGCTACAATCTGAAGCAAGCTCAGACTGCAGTAGTGATGCTTATCTCTCCTCCACCACTTTGCTCCATGGCTCAGGTCCAGCTTAGCCAGCTGTGGAAGAACAGTGAGGAGGCGAATGCCTTCTAACTTGTTTAGAAAACTTGGGACTTAGGGGACGCACAGCTTCATATGCACGATGATGGATATTATGCTGGATATTATGGATGTTATGAAAGTGATAAGGGATATGTAAAACATTGTTGGGCCTGATATACATTTTTTTGTTCATGTATGAAGGTAAGGGCAGACATCAGACAATCAGACATGACAATTACTGGGAGCATCTACATGCTAGCAGATACCCTGAGCCGCTCACTGTGATAGGTGAACAGGACGTTAGCCCAAGAATTGACATAGCGATAGTGCCAGTGCTGCCAAGGACCATGGAGTAGTATGTGTGCGGACCGGTGGTGTTATTCACAATGCTGTCCATTTGAGTGACCTTGAGTGTAGGTCAGTGTGACGCGCAACTAAAAGTAGGATGGTTCATTTTCTGGTTGTAAATAATCAGCTGAAATTTGAATATTGCACCAGTAACAATAATTACATTTGGATTTAAGTGTGTTTATAATAATAAGAAGTAAGACCTGAGCCTGATCTTAGGATTAACTTGCTTGTAGACTGTGACAGCAGGTTAGCTTGTGTAAATGGTGGCTTCCCTTGTTTTAATGACCCAGTGGTTGCCATGCACACTGACATGGCTTCGAACGGAAAGCGAAAAGACGAAGTGGATCAATGGATCAATCAGTTTGATCAGTCAGTTGACTCGTGGCTTAGGAATGATGTGGCGCTGAAGCTTTCTTGCTAAACTAATTGAGATGGCCAGGATTGGGCAGACGTGGATTAATCATGGTTGACTATTGGAAAACACACATGCACACACATGCAGGAGAGAACATGCAAATTGCTTTCACTCTCTCACGGTTACTCAGCCTCTGTGTCACACACACACACTCACCATCAGCATCCGGCGTACTGTTACCACTCAGAGAAAAAGAGAGACAGAGAGAGGCAGGCATACAGCTACAGGGGGAATGTGCGGTTATAAGGAAAGGTCTGCACACCCTTTGTCAAAATACATGATATTATTTTATTTATATATATATTCATAATATATATATATATATATATATGTGTATATATATGTGTGTATGTATATATGTGTATATATATGTATGTATATATATATATATGTATATGTATATAATGGATATATATAATATAGATTTATATATACATACATATATATATATATATATATATATATATATATATATATATATATATATATATATATAAATTTATATTATATATATCCATTACGTTCCATTATGTTCAGTTATGTTATGTTCAGTTTCAGTAATTGTGCATAACAATTTTATTTATTTATTTATTTATTTATTTATTTATTTATGGTGTCGCCAATATATATGTGTAACGATATAAGGGTGGCCAATATAACAATTCTTTATTGTTACTATGATAAATTAGTATTATTATTACTAGAATTCTAAATGATAAATTATTAAAATGATAATTATTAATTATTATTATTAAAATATATATATATATATTTAATACACAATATTGCATTATCACAGTGCATTATGAAGTATCATTGGTAATTTTTTTTAACCCTTCCATATCCCACCTGAAACAAATATAAGGCAACACAAGTTTCTTCATACCCTTGAAATGTGCTGTGTCCCATGATTCATAGTGCTAAAGACCAGTAATAACTGACTGTAGGTATGTAACGATTAGGGCCCAGATAATGTATTGGTTAGCTGATAATATTGGCAGACGTTGGCGACGCACAGGCTTATCAGCATCTGGGAAAATACTGCCAGTAATGCGTTGATAATTACGGGCTTTTTTAGTGATGTCATCAGTGGGAGTTGCAGTCTGCCAAAAGGGCAGATATTTAAGCAGTTGGCCCACTGAGGAACACAGTGTCAGTGACTCACTG
>JAMWET010000016.1:337500-345000 GCA_024036415.1 Prochilodus magdalenae | reverse complement strand
CAGCTATAAACAGCACTACTCATCAGATGAATGTGTGTTGCGCTGGCGGGGGATTTCAGGAGGTGCGTTCATTTAATCATCAATAGGGAACCTGAACTCAGTAGACCTAGTTCGTGTAAGAACGAGCATGGCTTATGGGCACTTTCCCCGCCTTCCTGTCAGTCACCCGACTGTCATCTATGACATTGTGGCTTTGGCAGCGTTCGCATATCAGAGGTGATGTACAGTAGCAGTCAAAAGTTTGGAGACTACATACTTGGATGGATGTGGCTGGTTGTCTTAAAGACTCTGAAACACTACATATCCTGATACATCACGTTATTATATTTCTGCTGTATCACCATCTTTCATATGTATATCACACTTCCTGTTTTTGTGTAGCGAATATTCATGATGGGCAGACCAATAGAATTGCTCCAAAACTGCTTAGAAGTAAATCTTGTTCTATCAACCTCCTCTTATCATTTTGTCAAGTTCCATTCTGGAGGTTGGTTGAGGTGGACTGCAGGGGTGGCCGATATGACAACATCACGATACTTTTAAATGATATCTTTACATTTACGGCATTTAGCTGACGCTCTTATCCAGAGCGACTTACAAGGTTAAGTATATTACAGGGAGGCCAATGTGGTGTTAGGAGTCTTGTCCAAGGACTCCTATGGGTGTTGCACAGCATAGTAACCCAGACCGGTATTCAAACCCCAGTCTCCCACATGTAATGGTGGCTCCCTGGCGGGTAGTGGTGTTATCCACTGAGCTACACCAACCCCATGATATGCATCATGACATTTAGTCGTCCTCAGATGTATCACATGGGCACAGACAAATTAAAACCACAAATGCTATAATAATAATAACAGCAACAATAATAAACATATAATGATTTTTGTACAGTGTTGTACAGACTGCGCTTACTAAACCCAGGTAAACTATGCTCGCTTGACTTCCGGTTGTAATGGCGGCTTAGGCGAACGTGTTGAACTCCGGCTCCCCAGGGCACAGCTAAATTAACGAGAAGCAGACGGCCTATTGTGCTCCCACTTCTGCCATAAGGTCTGTTTTGAGGTCACAAACTCTCTTACACCAATAATGTCTAGGAATTTGAGAGATAAGGCGGGTTCTAAACCCAGTTCCTCCAACCCTGCTACGCTAACTTCTCAACGGGCTGAGGCTGCTACACCGGTCACAGTGGCTATCTCAACCCAGCTAGCGAGTACCCCCGCTGGGACACTGCCTCGAGGTGCCGATCGGGCGAATACTACGAAAAATAGTCCACTACTCGTCCCCGCTTTAGACAGCGACACCCCGCCGATGGTTCATGGCCTTTAGTGAGGAGTTTGACCACAAAACGGAGAAATTATGCTAGCTTTGTAATCATACATGTAGTTGGTCAGAGCTCGGTTGTAAATACTGACATACTGAAAAGAATTGAATTACATAATTTAGCATGATAACAATAAACGATATTAAATCGCCCATCCTTTCTACATCCTGTCATATGTTATGGGAGACATGGTTGTAATCTAAGCTTTTAGCCAGTGGTGAACACATGAGCTGATTCTTAGCTCGGGCAGCCAGAAGGTGAGCTAATATCTGACTCTCCCGCAAGGCTAGCGTCTTGTTGCCATTCTGCTGTGCATTTAATTTACATTACTTAGCAATTTAAATGTAATTGCTTAATTGCATCATTTATTGAAGTTCGGTGTGCGGTTACGGATGTTTACATTCGGTATCAACAGGTCTGCATTTCCCAATGTAATCAGGTTGTGTTGATGCCAGACAATGACATAACAAGCCACTCTGTGCACAGCAATAAAGACTCCAATAAGAATCCTAGAACAAATCTCCCAATAGATATTAAAAGTTCGGATTCGGCACATTCCACATTAGTCCCCTTTCGTCTCAGTGAGCTACGAGTGAGGAATAATTACACCGACTGTAGGCAGAGGCGTACACCTTTGGAGACCTTTGGGGAGAATTGAACAAGTAAGTAAGACAAATGATCTTCAGAATAACTAATGTAATGCGCTGATAATGTCACGCTCTGCACCGGCCGTGATCAGTCTCGGATGCTCTCGCCGAGTCTCCTTTGGCCTTTCTTGCATGTTTATGAAGCCTGACAAATGCATCTGAGGAGAGCGGGCTAGGTGTTTTGGAATGCAAGGCGCCAATCAGACATATTAGCAATGGCAGTATCGCTCAGAACAATCAGTTATCATTTAGCCATGCCCCTTTAATGAAGACCACCTGCCTGGTATTCTCCTATTTAGCTGGATTCTTGTTCTGCCGGAATCTTGCCACTTGCCCCGTGTGGTAAGTGAACGCTACAAACCACTAAGAACACTTTTGGGTTTCCTGCTGGGCCTATTCATTCAGCTCTATTAGACATTTATAATACCGCGCCTGCTTTTTTCCTGAGCTCCGTGTACTCGGCGGGGTGGAGAGCTGCTCGTAATCAGTCTAATGCTTATGCTGTGTGATGAATAGGATAAACACTATGGCTACCCAATACGAACAAAAGCACCATGTTGGGAGGATTTAGGTGCGCTTGAACTAGCAGCGAATTTCAACTATTCTGAACGAAGAGTACTCTAAGAAGTCCAACCCTGTGGACTAGAGCTGGTCGATCTGACATAATGTGATATCACAATACACCAGGAAATGATCAAGATACCTGCTATATCACAATACGTATTTTTATGATATCTGATGATGAGTTGGAAAAAATGATCAGTACAATTAGAGATGGGCCCAATCTGTGTTTTGGAGGCTGTTCCGATCACCATTAGCCTTTCAGAATGTCTTGTTCACAAATTTGTGTTCATCATGATGAACCTCATAGGCATGGTGACATCATTACCAGTGAAGTGGGTGATGATCTGAGGAGGGCTTTAGCAGTGTAGATTGTTTTGTAAGGTGAAGGAGAAAAGACATTCGGTACGCTTAATATTGTCGCGTAATGCTGATCGGTTAAAAGCAATAGAACCCCCAGTTTGCCGTCATCCATCTACCGCACACATGTGAACGCAGCATCGGTCATCTTTTTAGTTCTGCTGTCTTCTGATACTCGCTATACTGGGTTGAGTGATGGACTTGGTGTTGTATCAAGGTGGTGTTTACTTTGCCTTCCCCCCCATGAGGCACGTTCTTTCAACAAGCAGCTTTGGTGGAGTCACATATGATCACTTTCACTCAGGATCGGCAATATCTCATATTCTCATATTGGCTGTAAATTGGTTTATAGCAGTACGTAGCTGATTGATTCTTCCATTTCTGAATGACTAGTCCCCAGCATTAGCACAAACACCACTCTACGCTAAATCCTTTTTGAGTTATGCGTAGTTGGAAAGTGTTTGATATCCGATAATATATGAATATTGCCATACTGCCCAAAGCACAACAGTGAACCCAGCTATTTGCTGCACTGGATTATCATTAGCCAGCTGTTAGCAAGAGATTGGTCTTTGCAGTACTGTAAAGTCATATGCATCTACATCTATGGCATTTAGCTGACGCTCTTCTCCAGAGCGACTTACAAGGTTAATCATATTACAGGTGGGCCAGTGTAGTGTTAGGAGTCTTGCCCAAGGACTCTTATTGGTGTAGCACAGCATAGTCACCCAGACCGGGAATCGAAACCCAGTCTCCCACATGGGACGGTAGCTTCCTGGTGGTGTTATCCATTGTGCCACACCACCAGCTACCAACCACATACACATTATGTCGGTCTAAAAAAAAAAGGAAAACATCTTTAAGGTGGTCGTATAATAAATCTACCTATATACCAGGCTATAACAATAAGCTATATAACAATAGCAATAATCTCGAACGCAATACAATACATACCGTGCAGCCCATGTGACCCATAGTATGGTTAGTTAATGCTATTGGACTAACTGTTAGCATTCCACTGCTGAAAAAATGACTGGAATTAGCCAGGGGGCAGATCCAGGGGTGGTCTCCACGCGCAGCTCGCCTTATGTAAGCCTTTTAGCAGCACGCCGTGTCTGCTCCCACACACAGAGACCTACACGCATGGGTCAGATTTGTTTGGCTAGAGTGAGTGAAATTACTGTATGTGACATTGTGTGATTGGAATTAGTTGACACGTGGTCCACGTTGCCACCAATCCAGCAGGGACAGTAGGACAAAGACAGACTACAGCAGTGCTGTTTGGTTCTATCATCCACATAGCAGCATGTAGGACTGAGAGATGGACTACGGAAGTGTGTTCCTATGACGTTCCTATGCCAGTTCTGATAATCAGGACGAATGCTGAGAAAGTCTGATTATCTGCCGGGCTGACAGTCGGTGGACTCCTCGCTCCAATTGTAACTCATGTATTTGAACTGAAGTCTAATGAAGCTGGAATGGCGATTTTGTTGCAGGAGTCGTATCCGGTAGTGCTGTAAGTAATGTGAGACGTGCCAGCTTCGCGCTGTGCTAACTTGTGGACAGGCGCAGCCACGCAGCCTGGAATGGGGTTTGATTTCAGTGATGTAATAGTGCCTCCTTTCGTTACATGGTGGGTGAGGAGGACATATGGAAGCAACGTGTGGAAACGCACACATTCGCAGGCTCTGGAGCTGTACGATGGGAATCTGGGTCAGTGGTCTCTAGTGTTCACACTCTGCCTCAACAGAGACATCAGACAGCGTGGGCGTGCGAGTTGAAGGAGTGTGTGGTCTATAAGCGAGCAGTTTAACGCTGTAGCTCTTGCTTATTAGCAGCAGCTCGGCCGGGTGTGGAGCACCGCGGAGGGAGGAAGCAGTCCGAGCATGTGTGCGCTGTCTCTGTGGTGATGGTTCTGTCTCCCACGGTTACAGTGCTGTCAGAGGACACTGTTTGCTCACGCTGTTACAGCACCCAGGGACAGCCGCGGGTGGGTCTGCGTGAGCGGTGACGGCCATCAGAGAGAAGCAGAGGAGGCCTTTACCTGTGCCCATCTCATAGACTGTAATGACCTCGCTCTCTCTCTCTCTCATTATCCCTCTCTCATGGTACCCTCTATCACGCTTCATTTTGTTTTTGTTTTCTGAGAGAGAGAGAGAGAGAGAGAGAGAGAGAGAGAGAGAGAGAGAGAGAGAGAGAGAAGGGAGACATACAGAGTGAGAGAGACATACAGAGTGAGAGAGACAGGAGTGGAAGATGAGTAAGAGATACAGAGGAAGACACACTGAGTAAGAGAGAGAATGTGAAATGGAGAGAGAGGGAGTGAGAGATACAAAGGGAGAGACAGAGAGAGAGAGAATGTGAAATGGAGAGAGTGAGTGAGATATACACAGGGAGACATATACCCAGAGTGAGAGTGACAGAGGGATATATATATATATACAGAGTGAAAGAGAAAGTGGTAGAGAGGGAGAGTGCTAGAAAGACACAATAAGAGACCTGAGAAAGTGAAGAGGAGATACTCAGAGCGAGAGATACAGAGAGAGAAAGAGAGAGAGAGAGAGAGAGAATCACAAATCTGGTGGTCCTTTGCTTAGTGTGAAATCCGTCCATTCTTTTCATTCTAATTAATCTTCATAGAATGACCTCAAGTGCCTCCCTCTCTCTCTCTCTCTGTCTCTCTCTCTCTCTCTCCTCTCTCTCTCTCTGTCTCTCTCTCTCTCTCTCCTCTCTCTCTCCTCTCTCTGTCTCTCTCTCTCTCTCTCAGGAAGTGGCTTTGTAATCCAGCAGCTCCCATTCCGTCTCTCAGCCTGGGAGACCGCCATGAAACACAATACTCTTATAACTCAGTGCATGTGTGTGTGTGTGTAGAGGATAGTTTGCCAGAGAGAGAGAGAGAGGGGGGTGAGGGAGAGTGTTAGGGAGTGTGTGCCAGTGGTGTTGTTTGGGAGTAGAGGATAAATTGAATGAGACCAGTCTGCAGCTGGTGTGGGTTAGCTGTGTGTTGTTTTGTAAAGCTCGCCTGGCACTGCGCTAAAACACAAAAGACCCCAGATCAACAAACAGCAACAAACACGGGCATTCTGATGCCTGCAGAAGAGCTGGAGCGGTTAGAGGAAAAGAGCTGATGAAGCAAATATAACCCCAACTGGATGAAGGAGGACATTTGATAACAACACAACAGACAGAAAGAGAAAACACTACAGCAGACTGAATGGAGAGAACCTTCTAGAACAGTGAGAACCTTTTAGAACAGTATGAATAGAGAGAGAACCTTCTAGAACAGTGTGAATGGAGAGAACATTCTAGAACAGTGTATAGAAAAAATCTTGTAGAACAGTGTGAATGTAGAGAACCTTCTAGAACAGTATGAATAGAGAGAGAACATTCTGAAACAGTGTGAATGGAGAGAACATTCTAGAACAGTGAGCACAGAGAGAACCTTTTAGAACAGTATGAATAGAGAAAGAACATTCTAGAACAGTCTGAATGGAGAGAACCTTCTAGAACAGTGAGAACAGAGAGAATCTTCTAGAACAGTATGAATAGAGAGAGAACCTTCTAGAACAGTCTGAATGGAGAGAATCTTCTAGAACAGTGTGAATGGAGAGAACATTCTAGAACTGTGTATAGAAAAAATCTTGTAGAACAGTGTGAATGTAGAGAACCTTCTAGAACAGTATGAATAGAGAGAGAACAGTTTTGTTTGTTTGTTGGCGTGAATAGAGAGAGAACATTCTGAAACAGTGTGAATGGAGAGAACATTCTAGAACAGTGAGCACAGAGAGAACCTTTTAGAACAGTATGAACAGAGAAAGAACATTCTAGAACAGTCTGAATGGAGAGAACCTTCTAGAACAATGAGAACAGAGAGAATCTTCTAGAACAGTATGAATAGAGAGAGAACCTTCTAGAACAGTCTGAATGGAGAGAACCTTCTAGAACAGTGTGAATGGAGAGAACATTCTAGAACAGTGTATAGAAAAAATCTTGTAGAACAGTGTGAATGTAGAGAACCTTCTAGAACAGTATGAATAGAGAGAGAACATTCTGAAACAGTGTGAATGGAGAGAACATTCTAGAACAGTGAGCACAGAGAGAACCTTTTAGAACAGTATGAATAGAGAAAGAACATTCTAGAACAGTCTGAATGGAGAGAACCTTCTAGAACAGTGAGGACAGAGAGAATCTTCTAGAACAGTATGAATAGAGAGAGAACCTTCTAGAACAGTCTGAATGAAGAGAACCTTCTTGAACAGTGTGAATGGAGAGAACATTCTAGAACAGTGTGAAGGGAGAGAACCTTCTAGAACAGTATGAATAGAGAGAGAAAATTCTGAAACAGTGTATACAAAGAGAACATTCTAGAACAGTGTGAATGGAAAGAACCTTCTAGAACAGTGTGAATGGAGAGAACCTTCTAGAACAGTATGAACAGAGAGAGAACATTCTGAAACAGTGTGAACAAAGAGAACATTCTAGAACCGTGTGAATGGAGAGAACCTTCTAGAACAGTGTGAATGGAGAGAACCTTCTAGAACAGTATGAATAGAGAGGGTTGTGTGGGTTTGTATGGGTTTGTTAGGGTTTGTGTGGGTTTGTTAGGGT
>JAMWET010000016.1:330000-332500 GCA_024036415.1 Prochilodus magdalenae | reverse complement strand
TAGTGGCTGTAGTCTCCTGTGGTTCAGTGTAGTGGCTGTAGTCTCCTGTGGTTCAGTGCAGTGGCTGTAGTCTCCTGTGGTTCAGTGTAGTGGTTGTAGTCTCCTGTGGTTCAGTGTAGTGGCTGTAGTCTCCTGTGGTTCAGTGTAGTGGCTGTAGTCTCCTGTGGTTCAGTGTAGGGGTTGTAGTCTCCTGTGGTTCAGTGTAGTGGCTGTAGTCTCCTGTGGGTCAGTGTAGTGGCTGAAGTCTCCTGTGGTTCAGTGTAGTGGCTGAAGTCTCCTGTGGTTCAGTGTAGTGGCTCTAGTCTCCTGTGGTTCAGTGTAGTGGCTGTAGTCTCCTGTGGTTCAGTGTAGTGGCTCTAGTCTCCTGTGGTTCAGTGTAGTGGCTGTAGTCTCCTGTGGGTCAGTGTAGTGGCTGAAGTCTCCTGTGGTTCAGTGTAGTGGCTCTAGTCTCCTGTGGTTCAGTGTAGTGGCTGTAGTCTCCTGTGGTTCAGTGTAGTGGCTGTAGTCTCCTGTGGGTCAGTGTAGTGGTTGTAGTCTCCTGTGGTTCAGTGTAGTGGCTCTAGTCTCCTGTGGTTCAGTGTAGTGGCTCTAGTCTCCTGTGGTTCAGTGTAGTGCCTGTAGTCTCCTGTGGTTCAGTCTAGTGGCTGTAGTCTCCTGTGGTTCAGTGTAGTGGTTGTAGTCTCCTGTGGTTCAGTGTAGTGGCTGTAGTCTCCTGTGGTTCAGTCTAGTGGCTCTAGTCTCCTGTGGTTCAGTCTAGTGGCTGTAGTCTCCTGTGGTTCAGTCTAGTGCCTGTAGTCTCCTGTGGTTCAGTCTAGTGGCTGTAGTCTCCTGTGGTTCAGTCTAGTGGCTGTAGTCTCCTGTGGTTCAGTCTAGTGGCTGTAGTCTCCTGTGGTTCAGTCTAGTGGCTGTAGTCTCCTGTGGTTCAGTCTAGTGGCTGTAGTCTCCTGTGGTTCAGTCTAGTGGCTGTAGTCTCCTGTGGTTCAGTGTAGTGGTTGTAGTCTCCTGTGGTTTAGTGTAGGGGCTGTAGTCTCCTGTGGTTCAGTGTAGGGGTTGTAGTCTCCTGTGGTTCAGTGTAGTGGCTGTAGTCTCCTGTGGTTCAGTGTAGGGGTTGTAGTCTCCTGTGGTTCAGTGTAGTGGCTGTAGTCTCCTGTGGTTCAGTGTAGGGGTTGTAGTCTCCTGTGGTTCAGTGTAGTGGCTGTAGTCTCCTGTGGTTCAGTGTAGTGGCTGAAGTCTCCTGTGGTTCAGTGTAGTGCAGGGCTCTAGAGTGCGACCAATTTGGTCGCACATGCGACCTAATTTCTCAATTGTGCGACCAAAAAAAATCTGAGGTCGCACCAGTGCGACCAGCCGTTCGATGGGGAAAAAAGAAAAAGTCTTCGCGACTCTGAAAGTCTCCCTGTGTAGTGGCTGTAGTCTCCTGTGGTTCAGTGTAGTGGTTGTAGTCTCCTGTGGTTCAGTGTAGTGGCTGTAGTCTCCTGTGGTTCAGTGTAGTGGCTCTAGTCTCCTGTGGTTCAGTGTAGTGGCTCTAGTCTCCTGTGGTTCAGTGTAGTGCCTGTAGTCTCCTGTGGTTCAGTCTAGTGGCTCTAGTCTCCTGTGGTTCAGTCTAGTGGCTCTAGTCTCCTGTGGTTCAGTCTAGTGGCTCTAGTCTCCTGTGGTTCAGTCTAGTGCCTGTAGTCTCCTGTGGTTCAGGGACTGTAGTCTCCTGTGGTTCAGTGTAGTGGCTGTAGTCTCCTGTGGTTCAGTGTAGTGGCTGTAGTCTCCTGTGGTTCAGTGTAGTGGCTGTAGTCTCCTGTGGTTCAGTGTAGTGGCTGTAGTCTCCTGTGGTTCAGTGTAGTGGCTGTAGTCTCCTGTGGTTCAGTGTAGTGGCTGTAGTCTCCTGTGGTTCAGTGTAGGGGTTGTAGTCTCCTGTGGTTCAGTGTAGTGGCTGTAGTCTCCTGTGGTTCAGTTGTCAGTGTGGTTCAGTGTAGGGCTGTAGTCTGGTTCAGTGTAGTGGTTGTAGTCTCAGTGGTTCAGTGTAGTGGCTGTAGTCTCCTGTGGTTCAGTGTAGTGGCTCTAGTCTCCTGTGGTTCAGTGTAGTGGCTCTAGTCTCCTGTGGTTCAGTGTAGTGGTTGTAGTCTCCTGTGGTTCAGTCTAGTGGCTCTAGTCTCCTGTGGTTCAGTCTAGTGGCTCTAGTCTCCTGTGGTTCAGTCTAGTGGCTCTAGTCTCCTGTGGTTCAGGGACTGTAGTCTCCTGTGGGTCAGTGTAGGGGTTGTAGTCTCCTGTGGTTCAGTGTAGTGGCTGTAGTCTCCTGTGGTTCAGTGTAGTGGCTGTAGTCTCCTGTGGTTCAGTGTAGTGCAGTCTAGAGTGCGACCAATTTGGTCGTCATCCTGTGGTTCAGTGTAGTGCGACCAAAAAAAATCTAGGTCGCACCAGTGCGACCAGCCGTTCGAGTGGAAAAAAGTAGTCTCCTGTCTGAAAGTCTCCCTGTGTAGTGGCTGTAGTCTGTGGTTCAGTGGTGGTT
>JAMWET010000016.1:317500-325000 GCA_024036415.1 Prochilodus magdalenae | reverse complement strand
AGTGGGGTTACTGTGTTGCAAGGACGAATGGCAAATAGCTCCAAAAGTTCCAAAACAACAGAAGCCAAACCTGTAAACCTGTAAATGGTTCATGCAGAAATCTCAGCTGAGCACATCACCACGGCCTGAACGCCATCTGAGGCCTTAGAATGGTCAATGTCATTAATTACATTTACATTTAGAGCATTTAGCAGGCGCTCTTATCCAGAGCGACTTACAACCGGGCTCAGTGTTCTGTTGGATGAGATTTCCTGCTAGTACAGGAAGGTTAGAGCCAAAACTCACCATGAGCTCAGACACTGCCCGAACAGGGGGCCAGTGCTGATACCTAGAGAGATCAATACACAGACATATATAAAGCAAAAGTGCACTACCTGGCAACCCCAACCCAGAAGAAAATCTACTAGTGCCCCTTACTTCAGTGCATTACCAAGAGATGGGTCTTCAGTCTGCACTTGAGTTCATTCCACCATCTGGGAGCCAGGACAGAGAAGAGTCTGGACGCTTGTCTTCCATGAGTCTTCAAGTATGGCGGGTCGAGTCGAGCTGTACTTGAAGCTCGAGGGCTCGAGGTACAGATCGACTCTTCAGGTCGGGAGGGGCTGGTCCATTCTTGGCTTTATAGGCGAGCAGCAGAGTTTTAAATCTGATGCGGGCAGCAACAGGAAGCCAGTGAAGGGGGCTGGCAGCGGAGGGACGTGGGTGAACTTGGGAAGATAATTAGCTTCACTTTAAACAGTGATCTAGCAATCGTTCAGTCTTCTTCATTTTACATGTCATTTACTTCATTCTATTATGGATGATTTAAACACTGATACTGTTGAATCATGCCCTTCTGCGTCTGTTACGTTCACACCACAGCCAGTGGTGTAGTAATCTCTGAAATGCTGACAGTTTGGTGTAACCCAGGTGAAGAGGCAGGTTCCTTCCTCTACTGGATGTCAATTCCTCAAATGAGCACACCTCAGGCTACGTGCCAGAGCAGGGCCCTATTTATAGAGCTGAGTTCACTTAGAAAGGAAGTGGTGTCTCTTGATTCTCAGATGATGGGAGGCATCCCTTTCACCCTCGCACTTCTCAGTTCTCAAATTAAACAAAGCTTGTGGCTGGTGCTTTTAATGCGTATTGTGGAGCACGGTGATTTGCGTGGCGCAGAGGAAGCTGGAATGATTTATGGTTGTAGGTCTGGCCAGCGCTGCGTGGGGGGAGGGGAAGTTGATCTGAGGGGGTAATTAGTGGTGAGTTTGTGGGCGTTCTGACTGTTTGACATTCTTAATGTCATGTTAAGAACTGTTCATCGATTCGGTTTGAATTATTTACAGACTCCTTATTTGGCACACCTGATTGAGTTCGTCACGGCTTCGGGGGGATCCGAGTGAAGGGATGGGATGGGCCTGATTAGAGCGGCGGGTAAACTCTGTGAACCAGCGGAAGCTTAAACATGTAGGAAGTTGGGAGGTTAGGTTTACATTGCTGCAGATGGAGTCATACATTTATTCTGTATTCATAAATGGAATATATGATTGGTTGTCAGTAACACACTCTGATTGGATAACAGGTCAGGAACACGCCCTCCCGTTGGTCAGCAAGTCAGAAAGACAGCCTCTGTCTGGTGATCAAGTCAGGAACACAGACTCTGATTGGTTGACAAGTTAGGAGCATACACTCTGATTGGTTGACAACTCAGGAGCACACCCTCTGATTGGTTGACAAGTTAGGAGCATACACTCTGATTGGTTGACAACTTAGGAGCACACCCTCTGATTGGTTGACAAGTTAGGAGCATACACTCTTTTGGTTGACAGCTCAGGAGCACACCTTCTGATTGGTTGACAAGTTAGGAGCATACACTCTGATTGGTTAACAACTCAGGAGCACAACCTCTGATTGGTTGACAAGTTAGGAGCACACCCTCTGATTGGTTGACAAGTTAGGAGCATACACTCTGATTGGTTGACAACTTAGGAGCACACCCTCTGATTGGTTGACAAGTTAGGAGCATACACTCTGATTGGTTGACAATTCAGGAGCACACCCTCTGATTGGTTAACAAGTTAGGAGCATACACTCTTATTGGTTGACAGCTCAGGAGCACACCCTCTGATTGGTTGACAAGTTAGGAGCATACACTCTGATTGGTTGACAACTCAGGAGCACAACCTCTGATTGGTTGACAAGTTAGAAGCATACACTTTGATTGGTTGACAAGTCAGAATGGCGCCCTCTGATTGTCTGACAGGTTAGGAACACTGTGATTAGACGACAAATCAGAAGCACACCCTCTGATTGGTGGACATGTCAGGAAGTCAGCCTCTGATAGGCCGACAAGTCAGAAGCACAGCCTGTGTTGGTGAACATGTCAAGAACACAGCCTCTGATTGGTTGACAGGTCAGGAACTCTCAGATTGCTCAACATATCAGGAGCACACCCTCTGATTGGTCAACCTGTCAGGAAGTCAGCCTCTGATTGGCCTACAAGTCAGAAGCACAGCGTGTGTTTGGTGAACAAGTCAAGAACACAGTCTCTGATTGGTTGACAAGTTAGGAGCACACCCCTCTGATTGGTCGACATGTCAGGAAGTCAGCCTCTGATTGGCTGACAGTCAGAAACACAGCGAGAGTAGAAATGACAAAGACTCCTAAAAACTCTTATATTAATTTTGATGTTAAAAAATATTGATGTTATTAATTTTTTAATTTTATTATTTAAAATTTTTTTTAAATTTTTTTTATATTAACTGGCCTTTAGATATCCCTTTCATTTACCTTTCAGTACTTCATATTAGCAGTGATTGGCTACAGTAGCAGTCATGTGTCCTTGTTCAGAGATTAACGGCGGCCAGACGCGTATAATCATAACAGGCCTGGTTGGAATATGCTCTGGAAGTTGGTGTGCATGTGCTGTATAAGTTGTTCCAGGGTAACGACAGCAGAATTGACCCATGATGACCAGCTACACCATCCTGATGGGCCTGATAGCACTTAGGAAGGGCACTAGCTGGTCAGCTCCATTAGTGCATTTGTTTCCATCATACCGAGAGTGCCTCCTGCCAATAACTATTTCTCTGTGTGTTCAGGTGAGCATGAGCTTTGCGCATTCATCAACACACCACCCTCGCTTCGCTGCCAAGAACGGAATGACATTGCAAGTTTTTAAAGTTACACGCACGTACTGCGCAGCGTTCCTACCTTTCAAATATCCTTCACCAACTCATAAACGGCTGTCCTTGTTAGCCAGAGCTATTCAGTCTTAGTCAGACAGCCAAGATATGATTGGTGTCTGAAGCTTGCTTCCTTCATTTTGCCCTGGTGCCAGTGAAAGCTAACAGGCAATAGTTAGCAGCTGTAGGCCTTTCCGAGTTTTCAGGGAGCTAAATATATACGCGGAGTTTTAGCTCGTTTTCTCTTTTTGTAGAACCATCATGCTCTTTTTGTAGATCTGGAAGGAATCAGCCGGCTGCCCATGTGACGTAAGCAAGCACGGGCCTTAGCTCGGTACCTGCCTGACTGTATGAGTACGTCCTGTTTGTCCACGTGCTTGACCTGTGCTGTTGTGTTGGTAGCATCCTTTCGGCGCTACGCCTCAGAGAAGAGTTCGACAGCGATTTGAGCAGTTGGAGGAGTTGGAGAGGGGTCACATCATAGGGCCCCAGGCAACGGGATGGTCTTATTGACGTATTGCGTGCTGTGCAGATTGCATGGATACCACCATAGCATGCTGTTGGTGGCAGTGGATAGAATAAGCCATGCACCAGCGACATGAAGTATCTGGAGACCTACACGAACTACGGTGAGAGAGAACCAACAAATTGTCTGACGTACACAGAGTAACCCAACACCATGATTCCCAACATTCAGTGAGCAGTGGCGCCCCCCTTTAGGAGTCGTCCTGTTAGTGCCAGCCCTCTTTGGCAGATGCAGACCGTTACGACGACTGCCCTTAACACTGCATCAGTATCGCCAAAGACTGAAATGGTGTCTTGCCAGACTTTTGTCTTTCCCACTTTTGTCTTGGTGGAGACGACCAACCAACCTGTTCATGGAGGCACCATGGTCGCACGTCCAGATGACCTGGTGTCCCCCCAACTGCACCCCTCCACCACACAATCTGAAGGAACTGTGTGAGACCATTCAAGCTGCATGGAAGGGGTTATTCCGAAACACAGTTGGGAACCTCTGCAACTCCATGCCAGTTCAATAGGCTAAAATCTCGGAATGCCCAGCAGAATGTGATCCACTCTGCTTTGTTCTCCCTGCTGTACATCCTGCCAAGCTAGAGCTTTCCCAAGTTTGCCTACTGGAGCCGCACAGAAGGTCCATGTCGTTCACCACCAACATAATTAGGATGTGACAGCAGAATCCAGCCGTCATGCTTTCGGTGGGTGGGGCCGGTTTTTGTGAGAAAGGCCGTCTGGAAGTTCTGTATACATCCCTGACTGCAAATATGAGCGGTTCAGACAGTAGAGGCAGCTGTTCCAGTTAACCAGAAAGCTTGAATAAATGTTAGTGTCTGTTACATGCTTTGAAAACACTCCTGGAATGTCTTTAGGAATCTTCAGATGTCTATGTTTAATCTGGAACTGCCAAAACCTGCTCACGTGCACCTCCGTTAGATTAGCTCCTGCAAACATCACAGTTCACGCTCAGTCGCTTATAAAGCTATTGGCAAATAACCGTACCTATTCAGCTTTCAGCGCTGTAATAGCCTGAAGTCTGGAAGGAGCGCCGTCTCCAGGATGACCGTATCCGTGGGTTATGGCTGTATGAGGGAGTGTTCTCCATTTTTGCAGATTTGAATAGTCCATATCGGGTTTCAGCTGGCAGTAGCTTGTGGGAGACGAGCCCTCGCTGTAAGCTGAGTCATGTTCCTTCTGTCCTGTAGTGTCTCTCAGCGTGGTGAGGTATGCTGTACTGATTGTGTGTGTATGATGCTGAGCACTGTAGTGTAGGTGCGGACCATAAACAGTATCATAGCCCTGTGCAGTCTGTGCAGCCTGGGCTCTGTGTACGTGTATAAACACTTAAGGAGGTGAAGAGACTCTAACTGGCTCTAGTGTGTGTGTGTGTGTGTGTGTGTGTGTGTGTGTGTGTGTGTGTGTGTGTGTATGTATGTGTGTGTGTGTGTGTATGTATGTGTGTGTGTGTGTATGTATGTGTGTGTGTGTGTGTGTATGTGTGTGTATGTGTGTGTATATGTGTGTATGTGTATGTATGTGTGTGTATGTGTGTGTGTGTGTGTGTGTAGTGTTTTTGTTTCTCTCTATCTCTGTACTTTTGCTCTTTTGTTTCTTTCCCTCCATTCTCTCTAATTTGTCTGTCTGTCTGTCTGTCTGTCTGTCTGTCTGTCTGTCTGTCTGTCTGTCTGTCTGTCTGTCTGTCTGTCTGTCTGTCTCTCTCTCTCTCTCTGTCTGTCTGTCTGTCTCTCTCTCTCTCTCTCTCTCTCTCTCTCTCTCTTTCTCTCTGTCTCCTGTTATGCTCTCCTCCTCTTCCAGAGTCTCTTGATTTTGCTCAGTCATCCTCTATCCCTCTCATCTTCTCGATATCTCTATCTATCCTTTGCCTCGTCTCCTCTTTTACTTTCATTTCTCTTTTTTCTCGCAGTCTGTTATCTCTCTCTCTCTCTCTCTCTCTCTCTCTCTCTCTCTCTCTCCCTCAGTCTCTCTTTCTCCCTCCCTCTCTCTCTCTCTTTCTCTCCCCCTGTGTTGTGTACTATGTGTATATGTGTATGTGGGAGTAATGAATAAGAGTATGAAGACCGGGAGCTGTTGTTGTTTGAGGTGTTTGTGCATACACACCACACATACACACACATATCTCTCTCTCTCTCACACACACACACACACACACACACACACACACACACACACACACACACTCAGGAGAACATGTTTGCATAATAACTGTTGTTGTTTGTGGTGAAGACTTTCAGGCTAAAGCAATTGAGATCCTATTCACACACCGATATATTACCTTCAGTATTTTTTATCTCTTCCTTCTTCTTTCTTTTCTCTGTTGTTCTCTCTATATACCCACATCATCAGAAGTAGCTGCACCCAAAAGAAATCATCCGACAGGAATGAAACTTGGTGGGTAGGTTTGACATCATGAGACATGCGAATAAGTTTCTCGCCCAGGCGCACACGTGACACGTGCAAGGGCGCCTCTTATCCCTGTACCTGAGGGACTGTCCTGTTCTGACCTGTGCTGTTGCGTTGGTAGCTGCCTTTGCGACTGGAGTAAAAGTTTGAAAGCACTTCCAGCAGTTGGAGGAATTCAATACGGGTCAAATCTTCACTCTCCAGGAAGCGGGATGGTGGAGACACCATGGTCTTGTTTGTTGTCACAGGTCACATTTCCAGAAGGCCTGGTATCACTCCACCTTCACCCCTACCGCACAGTTCTGCAGGAACTGTCTCAGAGTATTCAAGCCGCATGGGATGGATTATCGTAGGACACCACTAGGAACCTCTACAACTCCATGCCGAGACACCTGGCAATCTAAATCTGTCATCACCTTTATCCTCTTAGCATTGTAATCAGACACTTCCTTCTGGGTGCAGCTATTCTTTGATGATGGGTGTTTATACAATATGGTCAAAAGTATTGGGATACATACACATTACACCTACAGGAGCTTTTATGAGAGCCCTTTCTAAATCCATAGACCTGAATACAGACCTGGTCCTCTTTCTGCAGCTAGAGCAGCTTCCACTCTGTGTGCAGTGTGTCTGTGGGACTTTCTGCCCATTCATCCCAAAGAGCATTTGTGAGGTCAGACACTGATGTTGGATGAGAGGGCCTGGCTTGTGTTCTCCGTTCTAGTTTATCCCAGAGGTGTTCAGTGAAGTTGAAGTCAGGCCTCTGTGCAGGCAAGTCATGTCATCAGCACCAAAACCATCCAACCGTACCTTTATAGACCTTGCCCTGTGCACCGGGGCACAGTCAGGCTAGAACAGGAAAGAGCCTTCCCCCAAAGTGTTCTCCAGCAGCCCATAGATAGCACATCCTGCTCTGTCGGCCTTCTTCACAGCATCAGCGTATCAGACGGTCATTCAGAGTCATGTAGATATTCAGCACTGGAGCACCGTTGGACGTTGTGGATTTGGAAATGGCTAGAAATGTAGTAACTTCTTTCTCTCCCCTTCAGAAACGAATGGAGGGGGAGAGGTGTGTGCTGTCGGGAATGTTTACTGTTGTTCTAAATGTGTACAGGCCGAGAGATGGAGAGGGAAGGAGAGGGAGCAGGAAGTGAGGGAGAGAAAAAGGAGATAAATAAATATCTGCCACATTACTGTGGCTCGCGAGTGTCTCTCAGTAGCCTGATATTGAGTCAGCCCAGCCTGCACCCACACACATGCTACCAAACACGGAGCCACCTACGCACCTCCACATACCCCAACATATACACACACAGACACACGCAGACACACACACGCACACACACACACACAGAAACACACATATACTACCAAACACAGTCACCTACGCACCTCCACATAC
>JAMWET010000016.1:310000-315000 GCA_024036415.1 Prochilodus magdalenae | reverse complement strand
GTTTCACAACATGCTGAGAGGAGTTCTGCGTCTGCTGTTTGCCTTTAGTAGCCAAATGGATCCCCACCTGAAAGGTGGCAACATGCCCCCCCTTTCCAGGATGTGCTCTTTTTGGGACCTTTTTGAAAGTTTTGGGACCAGAGGTCAGTTCTCTGGACTGCTCCTGGGCTGGACAACACACCCTTCACACCAAACCACACCAAACTGGCATTTACATTTAAGGCATTTAGCAGACGCTCTTATCCAGAGCGACTTACAACCGTGCTTAGTGCTCCGTTGGATAATATTCCAGCTAGAACAGGAAGTTTAGAGCCTAGAACTCACCATGAGCTCAGACACTGCCCGAACAGGGGGCCAGTGCTGATACCTAGAGATTAATACACAGACATAGAGCAAGTAGAGCATTACCTGGCAACCCTAGCCCAGTGCTCATTCCTATAGAGGAGAAAAGGTCATTATAAGTGCAACACAATACACACAACTTACACCTCTACTAGTGCTCACTCACTGAAGTGCATTATGAAGAGATGGGTCTTCAGTCTGCGTTTGAAACTCCCCGGTTTGGACGCCCAGTGGGAGTTCATTCCACCATCTGGGAGCCAGGACAGAGAAGAGTCTGGACGCTTGTCTTCCATGTGTCCTCAGGGATGGCGGTTCGAGACGAGCTGTACTTGAAGCATGAGGGGCTGGAGGTACAGCTCGACTCTTCACCATCGCCATAAGGTAGGGAGGCGCTGGTCCATTCTTGGCTTTGTAGGCCAGCATCAGGGTTTAACTCTGATACGGGCAACAACAGGAAGCCAGTGAAGGGAGCACAGCAGTGGAGTGACGTGGGTGAACTTTGGAAGATTGGAGATGAGATGGGCTGCAGCGTTCTGGACAAGTTGCAAAGGCCTGATGGCCCGCAGAGGAAGACCAGCCAGGAGCGAGTTGCAGTAGTCTAGCTTTGAAATGAGACTGGCAGAGTTGCGAGCGGTCCTGGGTCCTGAAAAAAGATCCCTAATGGTCCCTAAATTCCTGACCTGATTCTAAACATGGAAGACAGAGTTGTAGATCTGGTAGTGATACTGGCTCGGCTCCTGCCTGTCTCGGTAATCACACTCGGTGGGACGGGAAAGGCTTAAAGTTCTTGCAGATAAATCAGTTCTCTCACATAGCTTGACACATGCTGCATCTGGTCTCAGCGTGCCTTGTGGTTGCGGGCAGGCTCTGTACACGTGTGCCTCTGCGTCTCTTTCATCGAACCTGCTGCCTGACTCCAGTCTGCCGTATGGCATTGTGGGTAAAGTTAATGTTTCCTGCCTGTTTGGTCCTCGGCGCCTCAGATGCTCTAGCCTAGAACAGCTTTGTGGTCGACCTCTTTAGAGGCACTGAGATGCTTTGCCTATTTCGTGTTTCGGTGTTTGTTTGTCTGTCTGTCTCTTTCTCGCTCTCTCTCTCTTGCCAGTAATGATCGGCTCATTCGTTTTCTGTCATAGTGGCGTGCAGCAATCATGACCCACCTCCGGACCGCACTGATTCGATAAGAACGTATCGCATCAAGCTTTTTCACTGACGGCTGGCAGCTCGGACCAACGTCAACACACCAGTCTCTTCAATTATTCATCTTTTTGGCTCTCTTTCTGTCTGACAAATGGGTGTGAAAATCTGTGGCGCTGTTGAAGCTTCAACCCTCCGCTGTATATCGATTTTTGGTGTGTCTGACTTGGTGTCTTGGAAATTTATGCCCGTCCCCCCGCCAGTGATTTAATGGGCCTTTGGTTTAAGTAAAGACCTGTGAGCGTTCCTTTGTGGTGAGTTTATCATTCACTTCCATTCAGAACAGCCCAGTTCAGTTCAAGCGTAGTGCCGTTACGCACATTCATAAGTCTGCAGTATGATAAAATCTCTCATTAGGTAAACACAGAGTTATTATGAATGGGGCGGGCAATACAACAGAATACGATCCTGATACTGTTGTTTTGGCTCACAGGCGCAATGAGCAAGCAGTGGCACATTTAAAACAGGGTCTTCAAATGCGTCCTGGGTCGGGAAAACAGCCCTTAAGATTAGTCTGGAAAATGTGTCCTGGGTCCGGAAAACAGCCCTTAAGATTAGTCTGGAAAATGGGTCCTGGGTCCGGAAAACAGCCCTTAAGATTCGTCTGGAAAATGGGTCCTAGGTAAGGAAAATACCCGCTTAAGATTAGTCTGGAAAATGGGTCCTGGGTCCGGAAAACAGCCCTTAAGATTAGTCTAGAGCATGCGTCCTGGGTCCGGAAAACAGCACTTAAGAGTTGTCTGGAAAATGGGTCCTGGGTCCGGAAAACAGCCCTTAAGATTTGTCTGGAAAATGGGTCCTGGATCCAGAAAACAGCCCTTAAGATTCGTCTGGGAAATGGGTCCTGGGTCCGGAAAACAGCCCTTAAGATTAGTCCGGAAAATGGGTCCTGGGTCCGGAAAACAGCCCTTAAGATTTGTATGGAAAATGGGTCCTGGGTCCGGAAAACAGCCCTTAAGATTAGTCCGGAAAATGGGTCCTGGGTCCGGAAAACAGCCCTTAAGATTTGTATGGAAAATGGGTCCTAGGTAAAGAAAACACTCGCTTAAGATTAGTCTGGAAAATGGGTCCTGGGTCCAGAAAACAGCCCTTAAGATTCGTCTGGAAAATGTGTCCTGGCTCAAAAAAACAGCCCTTAAGATTCGTCTGGAAAATGGGTCCTGGCTCAAAAAACAGCCCTTAAGATTAGTCTGGAAAATGGGTCCTGGCTCAAAAAACAGCCCTTAAGATTCGTCTGGAAAATGGGTCCTAGGTTTGAAAAGTTTTTTAGTTGTTCAAAGTTTAGTTTTAAACTCATACTATATAACAATAGGGGGCAACACATCACCAGAGGGTGTTTTCAACCCCTATTATAAGAAACAAGGAAAAGCACCATCCCTCCTCTAAAGTGTTAGCATTCACAGCCGTTCACTTACCAGTCTGGAAGAGACATTGTAGGTTCAGCATCCAACTTCATCCCATTATTCACCAAGAGCGTCTTCAGTGGTCTTACTTTCTTCTGTTTATATAGCTTCTTTAGTTCGCTTGGCTTGTTGCCAAAATCAACTTTCTTGGGCTGATATATTATTATATTCATATATATAATCCCAGAAATACTTGCAATAAATGATGATATTGTCATTTTAAGACCATTGTGTGCTTCTGTTCTCTATGATGAGAAGGAATCTCAGACCTCTAACTTACATACTCTTGAATGACGTTCCGCTCTATGTGTATAGAGGCACCGTTATTGACACACTGGTCCTTGCCTAAAGTATTAGTGATTCTCACTCTTCTGTAAATAAACGCCAAAGTTAACACCATGGACGATATTGTAGTCAGCAAAAATGACGGAGGTCATGCCCATGTGTATTACAACAAGTTGATAATGTACAGTGCCAGTCAAAAGTGTATATACGGCTGCTCATAGGTCCTCAGTTTTAGCGTCAGGCTTTGCTTTAGAATAGAAGTGAAGACGTCAAACTATACTAGCACTTATGGAGTTATACAGTTTAACTTGATAACCTGGATCGCTGGCTGATATAACCAGGTTTACTTCTAAGCAGTTTTAGACTAATTCTATTGGCCTGTCCGTCATAAATATTCACTAAAGTGTGCAAAAAAAGATAAGCTGCTACAGAATATATTGTCGCTGTCCAGTGAAAAACATGTATGTCCAATTTTGTCCATTTTGACTTTTATACATCATTCGAACACATCAACTGCCATTTACACTGTGTGAGTATTGCATGATGAATGGACCAACAGAAATGGCCCAAAAGTGTTTGGAAAGACGTCTGGTTCCATTGACTTGCATTCAGATTTAATGTGGTTTTTGGCCTCTCCTGTAAAGCTGCCATTTTGGAGATACCTGTTTCTTCTTTGGACAGCGACGATATATTAGCGGTGGCGATATGGCGAAATATGATACTGTGATAGATCAAGAGTATATGTGGTTATCAGGATATTTACGTGTTCAGACTGTTAAGTGAAAGCCTGTAGAGTCTTTAAGATCACCAACACCACCCATTTAGGTGGGTGTGTGTAAACTTGTGACTGGTAGTGTAATTCTAAAGGAGCTTCAGCCATTTCCGCACTTACTCTTCCCTTCAGTGGTCACCTGATCTAACCAGGAGCAGAACCTTCATGATTAACACAGTCATGAGGTTAGAATATGCCATCGAGGCAGTGCTACTGCTTCAGCTTCATATGATGGAATGCGTATGGCCTGTTTAGTTATGGCAGATTATATATTATGTATATTTCATAAAATAAATACACATGATGTTTTAAAATTTGCAGTACAAATGCCATATGTAGGTTACATGTAGTATAGTGGTTGGTGTAGCTCAGCGAAAAACGCCAAGTAGCCACCACCACGCGTGGGAGACTGGGATTCGAATCCCGGGCTGAGTGACTATGCTGTGCTACACCAATAAGAGTCCGTGGGCAAGACTCCTAACACTACATTGGCCCACCTGTAATATGTTTAACCTTGTAAGTCGCTCTGGATAAGAGCGTCAGCTAAATGCCGTAAATGTAAACTTATTTTCACTTAAAAGATCCATATGTGTAATTTGACTGGGCTTGCCCAACTGTTGCAAATAACCGTAATCATCTGATGTGATAGAACTGATAAGGTGGAGCCCAACACTGGAGCTTGCACTTTAACACATATAGTCATTAGATTAAAGTGCAGTCAGGTAGTGCAAGTGAGGCATTTGTTTATTTGCTGCTGTGGGGGAAGCCGGAACCGGGAGTGCACGTCATGGTGGTACGTTAGCAGAAGAGTCAGTGGAGCTTGCAGAGAGAAAGTGATCGTTGCGTTTTTGCAAGCAGTGTTTAAAAAAGGTCTGAATCAGAGTTTAACTGAGCAGCAGCAGAAAACTGGAAACGTTCTGAAGTGAATGTGTAAGAGAGTGAAAGCTGAAAGTGCTGAGTCAGTCCACGTCCTGTGTCAGCCGCACAGCTAAACTGGTTGG
>JAMWET010000016.1:272500-305000 GCA_024036415.1 Prochilodus magdalenae | reverse complement strand
TGAAGAAATACTATGATTTAATTTTTTTCAGTTTTAGGATGAATAAACTTAATTTATTTGCTTGTAACAAATTGGAGTATTTTTTTTTAGGTCAGGCCAATAAAGCGTGGACCGATGAAACCTGCAGGCGTCTTAAAATCCTGACCTGTTTATTTGGGCTCACAGTAAATCATTTTGCATACTCTGTAAAACGGGCAACCAAAACAAAAATCTTCAGTTTGGTATAAGCAATTATTGTTTTACTCGGCTCAAAAATTTACTTTGATTGAAAGACTTGTTCATTCATAGTCATTTTTTAAAGCTGAATAACCATAACTCATGTGCTTGTAATAAACTGAAGCCATTTGTTTTTCACTGGACCAACAAAACTTGACGAACAAAAACAGTTTACGGTTTATATTAAGCATATTTCCTTTAAACGAGGAAAATTATCAGACAATAATTTTAATAATATAATATTATATAATATTTATATATACATATATAATATTAATAATATTCAGTCCACCTAATACTAATACAGACAATTACTTACAACAAGTAAGATGGATGTATGGGTAGATGGGTAGATGGATGGATGGGTGAATGGATAGATGGATGGATGGTAGATGGATGGATGGATGGATGGATGGATGGGTAGATGGGTAGATGGATGGATGGATGGATGAATGGATGGATGGATGGATGGATGGGTAGATGGGTAGATGGATGGGTAGATGGGTAGATGGATGGATGGATGGGTAGATGGGTGGATGGATGGGTAGATGGATGGATGGATGGATAGAAGGATAGAAGGATAGATGGATGGATGGATGGATGGATGGATGGATAGAAGTATGGATGGATGGATGGATGGATGGATGGGTAGATGGATGGATGGATGAATGGATAGATGGATGGATGGGTAGATGGATGGATGGATGGGTAGATGGGTAGATGGATGGATGAATGGATGGATGGGTAGATGGATGGATGGGTAGATGGGTGGATGGATGGATGGATGGATGGATAGAAGGATACATGGATGGATGGATGGATGGATGGATAGATGGATAGATAGATAGATGGATGGATGGATTGAAGGATAGATGGATGGATGGATGGATGGAAGGATAGATGGATGGATGGATGGATGGATGGATTGAAGGATGGATGGATGGATGGATTGAAGGATGGATGGATGGATGGATGGATGGATTAAGATCCATTTTTTAGTATCATTTTTTTTTGCATAAATGTTTATTGTAAATATCCACTGGACACTGACAACAAACAGGAGCTGCAAAAACTAGAGCAAAAACAGCCAGCCTAAAACTGACTCTAATTTATTACAAGCGACTGAATTAGGTTTATATATATTTCCAATAAAGTAAAAACAGTTCTTTCAGTCAAACGATCTGTTTTACCTATCCAGTAGCTTGTAGCATTTTCTTAGGTTGCACTTTTTACAGTGTGGTACCTGCCGCAGGACCTGGTAGACCAACAAACCATCCCCATCAGAGAAACAGTCCTTAAAGCTTGCACCATTGTGAGAGAGGAGAACATCAAGCTTCCCTCTTGCTACAGACCTGAAGTCATTGACATGGTGTTCTCAGAACAGTAGACTGTCCGTCACACGGTCCAGACCTCAGCATTACTGAAGTGCAACCAACTTCTCAAATCTGAAGCGCTTCTCCTGAAAAGAATGGGAGCTGTAGAGAAGGGTGGGCACATTAGGAGAATTCGTATTGTATAGCTCTGTGGAGGCCTATAATGGATATGGCGTTATGGCACGTATAGGCTGCATAATGTTCTATTAAATATGATTTTTTTTTTTTTACTGAATAATAAAGAAGTTGTTCTCAATGGCCATTAAGTACAAATAGCTGGTATGGTGGTCTCTCAGTTGCACAGCAACCATTGTTATGTAATTACAATTCATGTTTGAAGGAAGTGGCCACATTTCCATGCATTGTGGCCCCCTTGGAGAAGGCCTGTCTAGTGCCCCCTAGGTGATTTGAGTCAGGAACTAAAAGACCTGGTGTATGGTCTCTTCAGTGTACTGTGGAGCAGTCTACCCCCTTTGTTGTTCTGGTTCGTGCGGCTTACCGGTATTATGTATTTTGTGGTAAGCTCTCTGAGGTCATGCTGGGGCTTCTTCTTTTTGTGGTGGTCTTTGACATCATCTGTGGCTACATGCTACGTACTGTTCTTGGTTTGCTCAGCAGTTTTTCTTCACAAGGCAGCCAGGCTGCATCGCTGTGCCGTCCAGTTGCTTACAGACTGCGCTGTATGAAGGAATCTCACAGCCGGAGGCCCACAGGACTTTCACAGCCAGGTTCAGAAATGCCAGAGTTTTCACTGGTAGGTGAAGGCCAGCGAGGTCCAGAGATATTAGGTGCAATTCGTTGACCTTAGGAGTGTCCAGCTTCTTCTGAAACGTATGGTTCTTATTGCTTAGCAACCGGCTTGTCCTCCACAACCCTGACCCTCAGTGTCTTTCATGAAGGTATTGACAGCACGAACGGCTGCCTGCTTTTCATTCTTCTGCAGTGCTCTCCATGGAGATGCTCATGAAAGAACGTTTCCGATGAATGAACATTTTTGAGCTCCTGTTCGAGGCTCTCAGACTGTTTATTACTCGCTCATTTTCAGGAAGTTAAAACTCTATTACAAATAGCTGCACCCAGAAGGGAGATAAAGGTTACCAGCAACAATAAATTATGATAAGTCTGATATGGGGAATATTTATTGAGCTACACATACAGAAGTCCGTCTCTCAGTATGGGGTTGGGCCCCATGTTTGCTCACGCCAACATGCCAGACGTCTCAGCATGGCGTTGTAGAGGCTCCTAATGATGTCCTGTGATAATCCATCCCATGCAGTTTGAATACTCTCACACCGCTCCTGCAGATGGTGTGGTAGGGGTGGAGTTTCTGGACATGTGACACGTGACAACAAACCGTCATCTTGGCGCTAACCATGGTGCTTCTACACACGTATCCATTGGGCGTCTCCACCAAGACAAAAGCGGGACTCGTAACTGAAGATGACCCGCTGCCATTCTGAGTCACTCCATGACAGTCTGGCTTGACACCATTACAGTCCCCAGAGACGCTAGCATGGTGTTAAGGGCATCGCAACGGTCACGTGCATGTAGTCCTGCAGTGTGCAGCCGTCTGCCAATGGTGTTGGCACTAACAGACTCATGGAGGACACCACTTCTTGCTGAATGTCCACAATCGTGGCTGTTGGGTCAGTCAGGTACAGAGATAAGGCCCGTCCTTGTTTACATCACATGCGCAGCCAAGCGTGAAACTTGAATCATTCGCATGTCTCACAATGTCAGACCTACCCACCAAGTTTCAGTCCTGTCGGTTGATTCCTTCTTGGTGCAACTACTCTTTTGATGATGTGTGTATTGACTTGCCAGTATATGTTATTTGCCAGTTAGTGGTTGTAGTTATATAGTAAAGTGTGAAATGGCTGGGTAAGTTGTGGAGTTGGGTACAGGGGGTTCTGGCTGCACCTTCTGACATATAGAAACATTGGTGGAATTCCTCTTGAAGTCAGAACCTCCAAATTTCACCACGGCCAACCAAGATCCGTTATAATCAATTGGTCAGGAAAAAGATCGACGGATCGACGTTTGCAGAGTTGCAGGACGGACTCCGGAGAAAGCAGTCAGCGAAGGCGACCAAGTTTAAAGGGAAAAGCTAAAGAAGGGTAGATCATCCAGAGCAGACTTCAAAGACCAGATAACAGACACAAACCGATATAGGGGATTAGCAAAAGGAGGAGCCAAGAAACAAACGAGAGTCAGAACCGGAATAACCATAAGGAAAGTAGAACGCTCAGAGTTGCTATAAGGTAGGCAAAGCTTCGTGAAGAGCATCTGGAAACCAGGACTTTAAATACAAACACATTGAGTCAGCTGACTAGAACTCAGGTGATCGCGAACGAATTGGCACGTACATGCGAGCGCATGGAGCTGACGTCATCAAGCGATGTCCTCTGGGAAGTGGAGTTCGGGAGAGCGGGAGGAGCAGGAAAGCCCGGAAGCGTGAGACAATTATACATAGTCAATAAACCATGTACCCATTTTTCTACCACAGTAAATAGCTTGAACGGTTTCACGGTAAAATGTAGAAATCCAGCTAAACTAGCATGTATTGTATTTATTGTACATAATTAATAACTGTACATATTTCTGCGGCTAATATAATATTAATTAAACCCCAAAATAACTCATTGTATCATTTTCATACTGAACCATTACTGAATGATTGTGATGCGAGACAGTTACAGTCCAATTACTGAAGCTTCTGTATGTCCTACCTAACATTATCTACTCATGGCGATCTCTGCTGCTCACTTGTAGCTCGGTGTGTGTGTCAGAGGGCCGGAACAGGGCTAATTTAATTGGGTAGACTTTTGCTCATTTTTACACGCACACTCAGAGACCTCTGGAGGCCGATAGCATTCGGGTTCGCCGACAGCATGAGGATGTTCAGCGCTTAATGCTTTAATAGGATAGATGAGGATTTAGCATGTCTCCCACCTTAATTGGGGGAGGTGCTTTATAGAGTCCCCTTGGCCTGATGATGTTTAGTATCTGCAGCTTTCTAGCTTCAGCTTTGTATTGCCTCGGCATGGCAAGGCAAACCACACAGCGTACAGCGAATTGTAAGGGGGACTGCTCACCTGGCAGAGCCAAACTGGAAACCAGATCAAACTACTTGATAAGCTTGACATTTTGCTAATCGGCTTTTCAGAAAGCATCTAGAGGCCTCATTGGGGATTAGCAGCGAAGAGGATTCGCCGGTCTCCTGGGAGTGTATGTGGCCGAGGTGTTGTGGGGTGCTCATATGTACACATACTTCGCTGTATAGATTTAATTTGATTATGCTATATATGCTATTATGCTATTACAGGGGTTGGACAATGAAACTGAAACACCTGGTTTTAGACCACAGTCATTTATTAGTATGGTGTAGGGCCTCCTTTTGCGGCCAATACAGCGTCAGTTGGTCTTGGGAATGACATATACTGCGTCCTGCACAGTGGTCAGAGGGAGTTTAAGCCATTCTTCTTGCAGGATAGTGGCCAGGTCACTACGTGATGCTGGTGGAGGTTCGTCCTTCTTGGTGGTATGCTGACATTACCCTGGATTACCCGTGGCTCTTGATACATCACAAAGACTTGCCTGTCTTGGTCACAGATGCGCCAGCAAGACGTGCACCAGCAGTCTGTCCTCTTTTGAACTCTGGTATGTCCCATAATGCTGTGTGCATTGCAGTATTTTGAGCAGCACTGTGCTCTTACCTGCTAACTGAACCTTCACACTCTGCTCTTACTGGTGCAATGTGCAGTTAATGAAGATTGCCCACCAGGCTGGTCCAATTTAGCCATGAGACCTCCCACACTAAAATGACAGGTGTTTCAGTTTCATTGTCCAACCCCTGTACAGCCCTACATGAATGTGTGCTGATGTTCCTTGTTTTGTGGTGTTTACAGTTCATAACTCAAACTGATCTGCAGATATCCATATTATTCTGAACGCACCTCAGTACTGCATTCCGATGGCTCCTAGACAGAAATGCCGTGTAACTGTTGGTGTGTCTGTGTGCTGCACTCTCTGACCTGGATTACGCGTGTTGGCCGGGTTGTCTGTAGGGGGATTTCCGGAGACCTTCAGGACGAGCCTTACCTGGAGCAGCAGGACAGAGTGGCACGAGCTCTCTTTAGTTGGTTTAAAATTAGACTTGGCCCTCTCGGCTCTCCATAGTGAGAATTCTCTCAGCAGTGATCTGCCCCTAACCGTCCAGCAACCTGGCCACGCTTAGTCATCCTCCACACCACGGCCAAGGTGTAAAAAAGCTTATACTGGACCTATTGTGCCACGCGTAGGGCTGCACTCACCACAGATTTTACTGTCTGATGTGTTATAACTGCTTAATTATACTTTATGAAGTGTTTATGACCTCATTTATTAACTAATATATTTTTAATAAACTAATTAAACTGAAATAATTGAATGAACTAAGCTTTGATAAATTCTGTACAACTGTAGCCTCGTTATAAAGTGACAGTAAGTGCGACACCTTTGAGCCACATTGCTATAGCAGTGTAGACACATTGGGGGTGTGCGATATTGACAAAATCAGGTATCTCGGTATTTACTGAGTTACAGTAATTGAATGATACTTTCCATCCTGGCTGTCTAAACAAGTATGTGTAAACCATTTGACAGAAGTGGCCTACACGATTTACTTTGGAAAACAGCAAGATCAACAAAACGCTTCCTCTTAATATAAACAAAGACGTAGCCAAGGAAAATAAAGCGAACTACATAGTAACTAAAATTAGAATCTGAAACACCATGCGCTGCTGAGAGGTGTCTGGTGCAGCAGACAAGTAAGAAACACAAATTGTACTACATCACCAAATCTAGATTTAGATTTATTATTCATTTCATTTCAAATCATTTTTTAACCACTTCTTAGCTTTAAGATCTGACCAGTATTGCCAAAAGACAGATACAGCATAATATTGTAAAAATAAATAAAGTAAAATAAAATAATAATAAAAATAAATAAATAAATAAATAATAATAATAATAATAATAAAAACAAATTATATATAATAAATTGTATATATATATACACAAGTATGTGTAAACCATTTGACAGAAGTGGCCTACACAATTTACTTTGGAAAACAAAAATAAATAAATAAATAAAAAATTTTTAAAAATGATAAATAATAAATTTAAAATATATAAAATATAAAAAAAATTATTTATATATATATATATATATATATATATATATATATATATATATATATAAATTTTAAAAAATATATAATATATGTGTGTGTGTGGTGTGTGCTTGTGTGTGTGTTGTGTGTGTGTATATTATATATATATATATATATATATATATATATATATATATATATATAATTAAATTAAAAAAAAATTAAAAATGTAAAAATTTAATTAATTACTTAATTTTTTTTATTTATGTACAAAATGCAAACAAGTGTAAACAAATAATCAAAAAATGGTCACTAGACTAAAGCAGTTACTTGGATGGATACAGAAAATCGCCTTTCTGAAGCTTTTATTTTCCCATCTTTTGGATCTTTTGGATTTACCGTGTGACAAACACCAGCTCAGCCTTGTAGAAGTCGCTCTACAGCAACATCACTAGGCCCTTCCCCACGAGCTAGCAACACGCGCATAGCCCCATTAAGGCCGTACAGCATTTCCTCCTGGTCTGAAAGCTCTCTCAGAACGGCTGCTGGAGGCAGGGATGCACAAATACCCAGGCTGGTAAAACTTCTTGCATCACTGGACTTGCTTCACTGTCCACCTCAGGTACCCTCAGGTACCCTCAGGTAGCTTCATCTCTTTTTCAGGTGCAGCTTGCAGAGACCCGCCTGCTCTGAATTCCTGTGTTTCTTAAAAATATATATTTTTGCTGCTTCTCTTATATCATCTACCTAGCCCTCCAGCCTATTCTGCTCAGCCATCAGCCTGAAAAAATGGATCCAGTTGAGGAGCCTGCTCGACCGTTCGGACTAGTCTTCCTCTCGTCTGCCCATAGCTCATCGAGCCTTACTGAATGACTGCTGCATCTGTACTAATGATTATGATGCCTGTCGAATTCATTATCAAGTTGCCGGCTTTTAGTAAACGTGGGTCAAGTAGGAGACCGTTCGCCAAGCCCCGTCAATAGCTAGGTAACCACACAAGTACTCTGTGTAACCAGGTGTAGCGTGTGCAGGGCGAACTCCAAGACTTCACTGCCAGCGACTTAGTTGCAACAAGGTCATGTGGACACAGCCCGTCTTAAGTAAGAAACTGTTACTAGGCGCCTCACCTGTAGAACTACTAGAAAGATGACCACTTTGCCTTGCGGATGTACCGCAGCCCATCACCCTCCAGCACCTTGTATGCGACAACGGGCCTGATGCTATCTTCGTCTGTTGCCACGTAAATTGCCGATCTCGCCTTTTCTTTGCCTGTAAATCTCTCTATCACGGCCTGTTGTACCTGAAGCTTATCTTGTTGAAGGGACTCGTGCATGTGTTTATGTATGCGGGTCTGTATGCACCGGTCTTTCATCGCAGCGAGCCATGATGCCAGCTGCATCCTCCCTTCAAGACCCTAGTGGATTTATCTGAGGAAGCTAAGGAGTTTGCCAAACAGTAGCCCGATTTGCAGTCCGCCTAAGATTCATCTGCATGAAATGCCCTAAATGGCGTTGTACTCTACTGGTCAAGGCCTCAGACCATTCTCCAAGACTTGACCGTAAATCCATTGTTAGAGACAATAGTCGTGAACCACCCTCATGCCAGCTTATCTAGCCTGCTAGAGTATCAATGAACTATTAAAGTTGAAGGCAGAGAGCTGCCGGCACTGAAATATTTTTCGCTACCTGGCTGGCACAGTGTCCATATTTTGCCAGCGTTTCATACAGTATTTCAACAGTAAGCCTGAACCCTCGAAAATCTCATTCTACTAGCCGCCCTTGAATAGGCACTCATGCTCTTTGAGCGATGTAATACGCGTGACGGTGTTTGTTTAGGCGTCTTTCCATACACATCGGCCTTGGTGCCTCTCTTATTGCTATAAGGCACTTTTTGGACGAGATATGATTGTGCCCTGAGGTTCCTGAGCGCCTGTGTTACTTGTGCTCGATCCATACCTTGAGCATGCCGTTATTCTAGGCGCCTGCAGTGCCTTTAGACAGACATAGTCTCCTCGAAGTTTTCACATAATACTTCAACTTTTGCACAAATAGGTTTGTTTGCAGATGGTAAAATGTCTCATGAATGGCCAAGCAGGATGACCGATTTCCAACATAGTTTGCAGGGAATTGGGTTCTTTGAGCCCAACTATCAGCTTTTTTCAAAAGCCAAAACCTACTCCCAAGGTTAGATGAGCCACGACTTATGCAACTACAGTACTTCCAGCCCGACGTACGACCGAGGCTGGCGGTGAGTCTGTTATGCCACTAGTCTCCTTCAGGGCACTTTTAATTCGCTCTATTTTAACTCCTGTTATTGCACTACGATACAGATGGATACGCCTAAGCATTTATTTTTTGAGCCCCGCTCGCCCAACATGAGCTTAGCCTAGCCATGCTTGCTAGACAGCTCCGTCCCATGCCTTTTTCTTTGAAGTGATGTCAGCTCACACATCGTTAAAAAATCACCTAAGATATCATCGCAGACAATATATATTATACACCCCTAAAACACATCTCACTTCAAGACACATTCCACAACTCAGACCCCTCCTAGTACCACCAAAGCCCCTCCTATTACAGCTCAGACCCCTCCTAGTACCACCAAAGCCCCTCCTATTACAGCTCAGACCCCTCCTAGTACCACCAAAACCCCTATTCATATCAGTAAACCGACTCCAGGTACAACCAAAACCCCTCCTATTACAACTTACACCCCTCCTAGTACCACCAAAACCCCTCCCAGTACATCTCAAACCCAGTTACCGCCTCAGTTACACCTCTGTACTATAAACGTCTCCAGGGTCCAACATAAACCCCTTCCCTAGTACAACTCAGACCCTCCTACTTACCAACGACAAAACTCCCTCATCAGTCAACCAGCTTAAAACGTCTCCTCAGCCCCTAAAACCAAAACCCCTCCTATTACAACTCAGACCCCTCCTAGTACCACCAAAGCCCCTCCTAGTACAACTCAGACTCATCCTAGTACAACCAAAACCCCTCTCAGTACCAGTAAAACGTCTCCCAGTACAACCAAAACCCCTCCCAGTACAACTCAGAACCAGCCTAGTATAACTAAAGCGTCTCCCAGTACAACAAAACCCCTCCCATTACAACTCAGACCCCTCCTAACATCCTCCAGTAAACCACGTCAAAACCACCTCCTGATGTACAATCTCCAGACTCATCCCTAGCCTACAAACCAAAACCCCTCTCCCCTCGGCCCAGATCAAAAAGTACTCCCAAGATACGAACCAAAGACCATTTCCGATCTGCTGCGTGAAAGACCCCAGTACATCAGGTAACAACTGCGCTCCCATGTAAGCAACCAAAATTCCACCCAGTATAATCAAAGCCACTCCCAATACAACTGAAACTCCTCACCCTTCATATTACTGGACCTATGCTCTGTATCTATGAGGAAGTAATATGGACTGGGGCAATATGGACACACACCATTGTGCAAACTAACTGTGGATGATACAGGCTAAATGGATAAACAGGTAGTATTTAGTGGCCGCTTAACCCTGTCCAGCTTTGCTTCTGTTTCCCTTCTTACAGCGAATCAGATTCGTTCGCCGCTCTCCAACTCACCCGCGTAGTTGGCGTTTAACTACCAAGTCGTAAAACGTAATATTGGCTAAAGATTCCCATTACATAGATACTCACTGCAAACGTAGGCCATCACGTTAACAGCCTCTGCACCCGAGTCTCCGCTTTTTCATACCCACTGCCCCCCTCGACCCCCTGATACGCCCCAGCCAGGAATGTGGGTGATGTATATATAGCCTAGAATAGTTGTGTAGCTGATACGACTGTTATAAACGCCCCTTATGTTCACTATTTTACCATGGCGTGCTGTGGAATAGTCTCACTGTTTGTTATAGCTGTCAGAGGTGCGCGCCTTGGCGTGGACGGTTGGTGAGTCTAATACCTATTTACTAGCGAGTCTGTTTTTGCTGACGTGTCTCATATTGGAATATTCACAAAACAGCTCAGCACTAGCTGCGATTTACACGCCAGCACACTGTGCTGATGATGTCACTGCTATTCAGTCATATGACTCACAACAAAGCTGATTTTTCGCCGATAAACAGATCTAGACTGGTTATGTAGTAACTTAAGGTCCTCTGCCAGTGCAGCTAGCGAAAGCTCTATAGGTCAATGTCTGCTACTATTATACTGGTCTATCAGAAGAGTGCTGGCATTGGGCTGAGATCAACAGACCTCAGGTACCTTATACTAGGGCACAGCCGTATTGGTTATGCTACTCAAGCAACTAAGGTGTGCTATTTGTACATCTCGACCTCCCTTTAAACAAACTCGTGGACATTCTAGAAGGCGTCAAATTGGCATCAACGGATATGGATAAATGACGACAGTGTGGGCGTATTGCATGACACTTGTGTACCGAGAGGAGCATGAAGTCCGTTAGCAGCTACGGAAGAATAAAATCGATGATTACATTGTAGACTGATATGATCCACTATTTATTGAGGCCCGCTAACACATAAAGAATGTACTTTGCTCCGATAGCATCAGGCACCATTGTTTGCTATATTCACAAACATGTCCAGAGCTCTCGTACATGTAGTCGTAATAGGTTCGTAACTTGATGTCCTGTGCTGAGTAATCCCATCACATAGCCCAGATTCAATCAATCTCACACTAAGTTCCCCGCGCAGATTAGTGAGGTCAGAGGGCCTGTACCGGTGCGAGTGACACTCTGACCTTCTAGACCGCTTGCCTTGGGGGTGGGTTGGGGTTTTAACAGACACCTCTTATCATTGGTTTGCCTCCCACACTACGAGATCATCTATCGGTCGTCTCCCCATCCAAGACAAAATGCGTGCGACTCATTAAGAGCTAAAGTCACTCCATGACAGTCTGCGCGCACCACCTATCCAGTCTTCTGAAGACGATTGCACGATAGCGTGCTCAAGCAGTCGCCCGTACAATCAGTCTTGATGACAGAGCCTGTTAAGCATCCTGCCTGTTACAGTGACTGGGCACAGCGTAACAGGACGTGGATGGCAGGATAACAAGCGTAAGTGACTATTAAATGACAAACTAACGTGAGGATAAAAACATCTAGATACTCAGAAAAACTTAAAACAAAACAAGTACGTAAATGATAACTATGGCGTGACAGGTTTTGAAAACACGTGTAACTCGAGGCAAGAATCACTACAGCATAGGAACAAGAGTAACAGTCACTGGTGATGACAATAAATTACCGTACATTAATGGGAACAAATCAACCCCGGCCAGCGAGATGACAGAACAATCCCATACAAGAACCAAAGGGCACAACATGGGGCATAAAACATACAAGGGCCCCAATTGAGAGACTCACCTGCGAAGGTCGAAGCGAGACTGGAGCTAAGAAACATAGGTGACTCATGCACTAGGGGGCGGCAGACAGCGAGGAATCAATTTACATTTTTACCATTTACTACTCAACCTAGCTTATATCTAGCCTGCACGTCTTATCCAGCACAGTGTGACTTACAAATGGGTATTTCCATTGAATTACCATTAAGGCTAGGAAAGCCTAGTGTAGGTGTTAGGAGTCTTGTCCCTATGCCGAGCTCTTGTTGCCGTTGCTAGCACAGCATAGTCACCCAGACGGGCAATTCAAACCAGTCTCCCCACATGTGTGCGCTACCCTAGCGTGGGCGAGTAGGTGTTAATCTGCCTCGAGCTACACCAACCAACATGCACCAAAACAAATCAGATCAGCCACTATCGGAACAGAGTGGACAGACAGCACGAATGGACAGCGATCAGTCCCGACACAGAAACAGGTGAACCAGCCCGGATAAAACAGAAAACATGAACGGCAGTGTGATGACACCTCGCATCAGTGCAGCCCCCAGTCACCGTCCTGCCAAAGGTGATAGGCAAGATGTAACAGGCCGTGAAGTGACTATATGGAAGGCGCATCGCCTGCCTTCACTGAATGTTGGAGATCATAGCCTAGTTGTTGCGAGCCTCCAGTCATGGCGCGTCTACGCCAGTAAATTATCGTCTTTGCCCCAGACGTCACATGCTTACGTCCGTTAGCCAAAATCCCGAGCATGAAGCAGTACTCTTGACAATGTCTCATACGGGTGTCAACATACCCCCCGAAGTATTAATTTCCTTGTCGCGTCTTGATTCCTATTCTAGGCAGCCAGCATTATTAGTACAATCTGCCTTTCTTTGTTTCCTTCTTATTGATGTAAATTTGTTCTCTTTGAGTGTAAATAAATAAATAAATAAATAAACAAGACATTTAATTGACAAAATTTCATTATTATAACCGGATTACTATGTCCATATAATATTTCGTAAATACAGTGACCTCCAGCAGTTACCTGATTCAGACATTACAGATCAGAATTCCAAGCATATTAAAGTTATGTTGGGAATTATCGCTTCTTCGCCCGGAGTGAGAGACATGAGTGCAGGTTTTCCCCGCTTTGAGCCTGATGTTTAGCAAAGGCCTTGTATTTATGGTTACTGCTTTGTTTATTGTACCCCCCAGAAGCATAAGTGAAATTCAAGATTTGGCCCTGGCTAGAGTAGCCATCCCTCTATTACAGTGACAATATCTATCAAGTCTGTTTATGAACCGTTCATCTGTGTAATTATCCCATAGGGCACTGTTCCTTATAATAGTCAACAAGTTATCCACAGCTGTGTTCAGAGCGGTCATGAGCTGCTAATAACGAAGCGCTGGGGATGTGGAACATAACCGAAAATGAAAGCTGTTTCACTGTGGAGGTCCACTATCAACTTCTCAGATAGGAGTGACCATCCTCAGGATGTTGTAGGTCTCACTGCTGGGTAGCTGATGGACTCTCGGTGGATTTGCATGTGTGAGAGGGGGAGAGTGAGGCAGACTACTGTTGGGTAAAATGTGACATGGGTGTTTTCATGCAGTGGATCAGGATCCCGTAGTATGTGCTATGGGTCATCTCTTGTATCGCTATTGGAATGTGATGTGAGGAGTGTGACAGCAGTGGGATAGATATTCTCATTATTAACTTTTACATTTTCATAAGAAATGTGTTTTGTGAGTTGTATGTTCAGAGTTATATGTATACATGAGTATGTGTCTGTGTGTGTGTGTGTCTGTTTGTGTGTGTCTATGTTTGTGTGTGTGTTTGTGTGTTTGAGTCTTCGAGTGTGTGTGCGTGTGTGTTTTTGAGTGTGTTTGAGTATTTGTGTGAGAGTGTGTATGTTTGTTTATGTTTGTGTGTGTGTGTTTGGGTGTGAGTGTGTGTGTGTTTGAGTGTGTGTGTGTTTTCGAGTGTTTGTGTGTGTGTGTGTTTGGGTGTGTGTGTGTTTGTGTTTTCGAGTGTGTGTTTGTGTGTGTGTGTTTGTGTGAGAGTGTGAATGTTTGTTTATGTTTGTGTGTATGTATGTATGTATGTATGTGTGTGTGAGTGTTTGTGAGTGTGTGTATGTGTGTGTGTTTGTTTGTGTGTGTGTGTGTGTGTGTATATGTGTGTGTGCGCACGTGTGTGTGTGTGTATATGTGTGTGCGTGTGAGTGTGTGTGTGTGTGTGTTTGTGTGTGTTTGTTTGTGTGTGTGTGTGTATGTGTGTGTGTTTGTTTGTGTGTGTGTGTGTGTGTATGTATGTTTGTGTATGTATGTTTGTGTGTGTGTGTGTGTGTGTGTGTGTGTGTGTGTGTGTGTGTGTGTGTGTGTGTATGTGTATGTATGTGTGTGTGTGTGTGTGTGTGTGTGTGTGTGTATGTGTATGTATGTATGTTTGTGTGTGTGTGTGTGTGTGTGTGTGTGTGTGTGTGTGTGTGTGTGTGTGTGTATGTATGTTTGTGTGTGTGTGTGTGTGTATGTGTATGTATGTTTGTGTGTGTGTGTGTGTGTGAAATAAGCTAACCGGACAAAAATTCACCTGTGACTGAGTTGTTTCCGATAGCGTGCAGTACCTCCATAAGCACCTGTAACTGGATGTAAGCGACATCAGTGTTCAGCCACTCTTGTGACTTGCCCAGAATTGCCCAGCAGGGCCACATCTGATGGATGCCTTCCCTGGCACAAAACCCAGTATGCATCCATACACCTGCAAATTCAGCTACTTCTATACGTAGACTGCAAGTGCAAGTGCACAGCACTATCAGAGTAACTCAATCAAAGCTTATGGATTCCTAGTACATCTAGTGGAGTCTGGTGTGGGCGGGGCCAGGTTGTTTTTTGCACACTGGTTAAACTGGATTTAGCAGGATGTGTGTGTCTGTGTATGTAGGTGTATGTCTGTGTGTGTGTGTCTGTGTAAGTGTGTGTGTGTGCAAGCCTTTGTCTGCGAGGCTGCAGGGAAAGAAGAGAGACCACTGGAGGGCTAGATATACTGTATAACAGAGAAATAGATGAACAGAAGGAGAGAGGAGGAGGCCTTCACACTCTTTCTTGCAGATATTTATCATCACCCCCCCTCCTCCAAACCACATCTCCAGTCTTCTCTGTACCAGCGCGCTCTTGTAGTAGTGTCATCAGGACATTTGGAGGATGTTGCAATGCCGTTAATCACTGCTGCTGTTTCATAAGAGACCTCTGTCACTCAAGCGTTTATGAAGATTTCCATAATTCATATTTACATGACAGCCCACTTGAGCACACTCTTGACCTCTGCACAAGCTAACCGTGTGTTCTCCTTCTACTGATTCACAGAACGCCGGCGACAAACCCACTGAAACTAGTCTGAAATTGCGGTGCTATTGTGGAGCTCGTACTTCAGAGTTCCTGCATAATACTGCCTGTAAAGACTGAATTACTACGCTTCCATTCGGCCCCTGCAGCTGTAGCTGTTCAAAGCTACACAGGAAGGGAACAACAATGGGTCTTCCAGTGTGCTACAGTGTGGCCAGAAGTATGTGGACACCTGACCATCAGACCTCTATGAGCATGTTGAACATCCCGTTCCAAACCCATGGGCATTAATATGGAGTGGCCCGTTTGCTCCTAAAAGCAGCTATTCTTCCAGTAGAGCTTTCCACAAGATTCTGGGTTGTGTCTGTGAATGTTCATGCCCATTCAGTCAAAAGAGTATTTGTGGGGTAAGACCCTACAGGTGGGCTAGAAGTTCCAGATCATTCCAAAGGTCTGCACTGGCTCCAGGCTCTGGGCTGGCCACTGGAGTTCCTTCACACCAAGCTCATTAAACCACATCTTTGGGGGGCAGATCAGCTGAACTGACTTGTGGTGTCATGGTACTACACCGTGTCACTGAGCTCCTCAGAACTCATTATACCACCTGTGTGTGTGTGTGTGTGTGTGTGTGTGTGTGTGTGTGTGTGTGTGTGTGTGTGTGTGTGTGTGTGTGTGTGTGTATGTGTGTGTATGTCTGTGTGTGCATGCTTGTGTGAGTGTGAGTGCGTGTGTGTGCGTGTGTGTGCGCACATGTGCCTGTGTGTGTGCCTGTGTGTGCGCGTGTGTGCCTGTGGGTTTGCGTGTGTGTGTGCTTGTGGTGTGTGTGTGTGTGTGTGTGTGTATGTGTGTGTATGTCTGTGTGTGCATGCTTGTGTGAGTGTGAGTGCGTGCGTGTGTGTGTGCGTGTGTGTGTGTGCCTGTGGGTTTGCGTGTGTGTGTGTGTGTTTGTGTTTGTGTATGTGTATGTGTGTGTGTGCATGTGTTTGTGTGTGTATGTGTGTGCGTGTGTGTGTGTTTGTGTTTGTGTGTGTATGTGTGTGCGCGTGTGCGTGTGTTTGTGCGCGTGTGTGTGCGCGTGTGTGCGTGTGCTTGTGGTGTGTGTGCTTGTGTGTGTGCTTGTGGTGTGTGTGTGTGTGCATGTGTTTGTGTTTGTGTGTGCATGTGTTTGTGTGTGCGTGCGTGTGTGTGCGTGTGTGTGCGTGTGTGTTGGTTTTATATGCCAGTCAGTCACAGGTATAACAGAAGAGGTGTCCACATTTAGTGCAGGGATTAAACAGTACTTGATCGGTTACCGTGTGACCCTTCACTCGGATACTGAATAAACGAGTATTGGAGTGGCTGCTATGCTAATCAGTGTGGCTTTTTTATACTGATCACTGGGCAAGCAGTTCTGCAGCTTGCATGGCTTGACTTTGGTCGCTACTGTAGAAACATGGACAGTGTGGTGGGTGTAGTGAGGCACGATGGTGGGTTTGTGGGGCACTGTTCCACTAGAGGACCCTTGATCAATTATCTGCATTGAAAATCTACAGATTCAAAAGCCGCCTGAATTTAGCTCATCTCTATCAAACCTGGAAGAAATGTTGAGATTACGAAGGCGCAGCCTCAGGCAGAGTATAGCCTCCAGTGGGCTTGGAAGAGGTCAGTGCAGGGAAAGAACTTCATGGTCTCATAGATCTGCACCGTTGTATGCGCTCGTTTCAGTGGATGTTTGGCAGCAGCTGAAAGCCTCAGAGCACATCAACTCTTCTCAGCGGATTGATCTTTTCCTTCATCTCTCTGTATCTCTCTCTCCTACTCACTCTGAAAATATCTCCACTGACCCTATGGCTTAACATGAAACGTTCTTTACAAACTGTCAGCATGACATAATCAGGGAAAATCAGCAAAGGTCAGGCATTTTTCTAGAAGTCAGGAGAAATCTCTAATGGCTGTAGAGAAACGATGAGGGAGATAATACTGAGATGTTACTGTAGAACATATTTTTTTTTATACGTATTAACAGCGTGTGCAAAAGTTATGGCACATCGGATGTTCTGCTGTTTTACAATATGTTAAAATCAGCATATGAATAGAAACTGCAGTACAATTTCATTATTATTATCACAATATTAAAATGCAGCTTGACCAGGGTGTTCAAACTTTTGCTTACTACTGACAGTCCATTTAAGATGCTTGCGTAGGTTTATGTACTAAAGCCAGTTGTACTACGTTGTCAAATGATCATATCACTGCCTTCTGTTGTTCCTTCACACAGAACTACAAGGCTAGTTTAGTGCTGTGCCTTCACAGGGGACCTACAATGCTAATTTTCAAAGTTCGTAATTTAGTTAAGGTCTACTAGAATAGATTTAAATGCCTCAGTTTTCCCAAACTGTAATATTTTTCTTTATGCTATACATCTGTATTCACCCTCTGTCTGAAACGCTCTGTTAGAGCTCCTGTGTCTTTATGCTCTACCTCCCGATTAGCCTAGTGTACTCTGATTGGTCAGCTCGCCCAGTCTGTTCTGATTGGTCAACCGCCAATCAGAGAGGCATACAGAGACCCGGCAAGTCCACTGTAAGTCAGGTAGAACAAGGCGTGGCGACACACCTACCTTCCCAAGCTAGACTAGAGGCGGTAGGCGGGCAATAAGGATTGTGTTTCGAGATGATGTTACCTTGTAACAGAGAAAAGGGGTGGAATTTAAATGAGCTCGTAAAAAGGGGGTTCTATAGATGAGAATTCCCCCCTGTGGGGGACAGAAAGCCACATTAGTGGAGAAGCTGAAAATGCCCCTATAAGACTGATAGTCAGGGCATTAAGAAAGGGCATGTTGATTTGTTTACCCCATCACTCTTCATCACCTCAACATGAATGAGTGGCTCTATGTGAATAGGTTTGTGACATCACGTTCAGTCTTTGCTGCTTAGGTGTCATATGTAAACAGTAACACTCGAGCTTGAGTGGCTGATGTGTATGAGTTGAGGTTTTGAAGGGAAAGTGAGTTCCAGCTTAAACCGGTGGTCTGTGTCCATGTACTCTTTTGGGGGTGTTTATATGAAGTGCGTTCTATTGTGTTGTTCTGCTCAGCTCGTCCTGCACGTTCCTTCTCCAGCGGCTGGCATTCCCACTCATCACACAATAGTCGTATTATTTTTATTTGTCAAGTGCATCTATTTATCCTCTCGAAGCCAGCAAACAAATCATTATGTGCACCACCGGACCGACCTCTGATGAATACTGCAGCGTGTGGGTGTGCGGAGGTGTGTGTTTGTGTATATATATGTATGAGTGTGTTTGTGTGTGAGTGTTATATATATATGTGTGTGTGTTTGTGTGTGTGTGTGTGTGTGTGTTTGTGTGTGAGTGTTATATATATATGTGTGTGTGTGTGTGTTTGTGTGTGTGTGTGTTTTTGTGTGTTTTTGTGTATGTGTATGTGTGTGTATGTGTTTGTGTGTGTGTGTGTGTATCTGTGTGTATCTGTGTGTATGTGTGTGTATGTGTGTGTGTGTGTGTGTTTGTGTGTGTGTGTGTGTGTATCTGTGTGTGTGTGTGTGTGTGTGTTTGTGTGTGTGTGTGTATGTGTGTGTGTGTGTGTGTGTTTGTGTGTATATATACATATATATGTGTGTGTGATTGTGTGTGTGTATGTGTGTGTTTGTGTGTGTGCGTGTGTGTGTGTGTGCGCGCGCGCGCGTGTGTGTGTGTTTGTGTGTGTGTGTGTGTGTGTGTGTTTGTGTGTGTGTGTATGTGTGTATGTGTGTATGTGTGTGTGTGGGGGGGGGTGCGCGTGTGTTTGTGTGTGTGTGTGTGTGTTTGTGTGTGTATGTGTGTGTGTGTGTGTGTATGTGTGTATGTGTGTATGTGTGTCTGTGTGTGTCTGTGTGTGTATGTGTGTGTGTGTGTGTGTGTATGTGTGTGTGTGTGTTCTTCACTTTGTCTCTTCCTTTCTGTCGTTTCTGTAGCCTTTACTGTGCTGCCGTGTTTTGGGTGCTTCCTCTGCTGTGAATGGAGCTGAAGAATAGGAAAGTGAGCAGGTCACACCAGCTGACTACTAATGCAGCCATTATCATCTTAAAGCAGCAGCTGAAGCTACAGCATGCTGAAGTATGTAGATTTGCAGAGGCTCATTCACTGCTTGTAGTTTTTCCATGTATGTGTATATGTGTGATAGATAGATAGATAGATAGATAGATAGATAGATAGATAGATAGATAGATATAGCCAAAGGTATTCACTCACCAAATCATTGAATTCAGGTGTTCCAATCATCTCTTCACACACAGGTGTATAAACCAAGCACCTAAGCATGTACTCTGCTTCTACACACGCTAGTAAAAGAATGGGTCGCTCCCAGGAGCTCAGTGAACTCCAGCAAGGTACTGTGTTAGGATACCACCTGTGTAAGTCCAGTCTGAAATTTCCTCCCTACTAAATATTCCACAGTCGACTGTCAGTGGTATTGTACTACTGACCTCAACATCGAACATAGAACATCATCGGTGTTCACCTCCATAGAACATCATTGGGATGAATTAGAGCGGAGACTGCGAGCCAGGCCTTCCTGTCCAACACCACTGTCTGACCTCATAACTGTGCTTCTGGAGGAATAGTCAAAAATTCCCATAAACACATTCTTACACCTTGTGTAAAGCCTTCCCCAAAGAGTCAAAGTCGTTATAGCTGCAAAGGGTGGGCCGACATCGCATTAGACCTGACGGATTAGGAATGGGGTGTCACTCAATACTTTTGGCAATATAGTGTATATGTATGTACATGTATATCGTCGCTGTCCAATGAAAAACATTTATCTCCATTTTTGACGATTTTCACTTTTATGTATCATTTGATAACACTGGCTGTTGTTTACACTGTGTGTGAATTTCATGATGAATGAACCAACAGAAATGGCCCAAAGATCGCTTGGAAAAATTCTGGTTCCATTGACTTGCATTATAATTAAATTGGGTTTTGGCCTCTCCTGTAAAGTTGCTAATTTGGAGATACCCGTTTTTCTTTGGACAGCGACGATCTGTAAATATACACTCAACTGAATACTCGCTCCCAGTAGGAAGTGCCGGATCGCAGTGCTCTTTGGAAGGAAGGTAAAGGTTATGGTGATGGTATTCGCATGATCGGTATGGTGTGCAATGTCAGTAACACCACCACCCCCACCCCAGACATACTTTACTTTCAAGGGATGGTACAAACACAGCAGCACAGTCGGAATGGGAATGGAAAGCATGCGCAACAGAATGACCTTATCCTCCCCTCGATTTATGAATCCCGTCTCCCAACCCTCAGGTATTTATAGCCTGATCATCCTGGTGCCATGCCATCTGCAGGAGCCAGAAATTGCTACCACCTTAAATATGTGCAACAACATGCCTATTTTTTTTTTGGTCCAGTGCGCTTATATACACCTATGTAGTCTATAGATGTTTAACCCCACCCATAACATCAGAACAGAACTGTTGAGCTGTAGCAGGTAGCAGGCTGCGTGTGTTTTCTGTCACCTGTCGTCTGTCAAAGGCCAGTTGTCCTGGTCAGTATTCCCTGGAAGTCTGCTGTACCTGCAGCGCGGGACTGCTTGTGGTAAATGCAGTTTGTATAGATTCCCCTTGCTTGGTTAAAGTCATATTTATCCTGAGCCGGTAATAAAAGGCTGCTGCGGTGTAAATAAATAAAGAACTGGCGAGGGGGGCACTGTGGACCCTTTTAAGCTGACCTGGCTTTATTAAGCTGATATTGTTGCAGATGCTAAGCTTTAATTGGCTTAAAGTTTATTAAGCTGTAAGTGGGCTTAAAGTTTATTAAGCTGTCAGTGGGACGCAGCTGCTGATGGTGTAGAATGTGGACTGCAGGCCTGTGCAGTTGCTGTCCTTATGGGACCGATTTTGAGAATTCTAAGATTTTAGGTGAAGAGAATTGCCCCACAGTAACCGTCTTCTGGGAGCAGCACGGTGATGCTGCGTGTGGCGCTGTTCGATTCCTGGCTAAGGACGTCCAGTATCCTCTCTGCATAGAGTTTACATGTTCCCTTCCTCAGTCTGAAGACATGCAGTCAGGTGAAATGGAGATGCTAAGTTGCCCCGTGGCTATGAGTACGTATGTAGATGTCTGTTTGTCTGTCTAATTGACTGGCGACCTATCTAGGGTGTTGCCTGCCTCCCGCCCATTGGACACTGGGATGGGCTTCAGCACCACCACCCCCCGTGATGAAGTAATTGCACCCAGAAACCTTTGCTACCCCTCCTGCCCAGCTCCGCCCCCAATAAACTACTGTTTCTCTCCCATCCGGAAAAGGAATCGAGGAGAGGAATGGAGCAGGGGGAGTGGACGGTGTGAGGAGAAATTCTGGAAATAGCACAGCTGACTCCTAGCAGTAGCAAAAGTTTCTGGACCCAGCCTCTGGTCATTTCAGCACCTCTTGTGTCGCATTCAAAAAGGTTTCCTCTGAAACCAGGCCATGTGAGGACAGTTCCTACTCCAGCTGGGTTACTTACAGAGAGTCCACTCAGAGTCCTGTTTTACAGGATACAGGATCTCCCAGAGAAAACACACACACACACCTACACACACACACACACACACACACACACACACCTACATACACACACACACACACACACACACAGCTACATACATACATACACATACACATACACATACACACACACACCTACATACACACACACACACACACACACACACACACACACACACCTACATACACACACACCTACATACACACACACACACACACACACACACACACACCTACATACACACACACACACACACCTACATACACACACACACACACACACACACCTACATACACACACACACACACACACACACACACACACACACACCTACATACACACACAGCTACATACATACACATACATACACATACACATACACACACACACCTACATACACACACACACACACACACACATACCTACATACACACACACACACACACACACACACACCTACATACACACACACACACACACACACACACACACACACCTACATACACACACACACACACACACACACACACACACACACACATACATACACATACACACATACACACACACACACACACACACACACACACACCTACACACACGCACACACACACACACACACGTGGGCTGGCCATTGTCCTAGTTCCTCGGGACCTGTAATGCAGGTGACCTTAATACACGGCAGCTATGCATTCTGGGCCATCATAAGGTGACTTTCACTGGATGTGGAAAATGCAGAGAATCTTGTATGTTGAGTCGGACACGTTTCACACACAGGCCCTCGGATGTCTGTACTATACATACATGTACTGGACATGATGTTTGAAACTTTCTCTTCTGTATTTAACCCATCCCTGAAGACACACACACATACACACATACACACACACATACACTAGGTGGCCTGGAGGGACAGGTGGGCAGCCCTATCCACAGCACCTAGGGATATCCATGATGGACAGACCAATATAATTAGTCCAAGATTGAATAGACTAGAGCTGTTATAGCAGCCTCCACTGCAGCTCCTGTAAAGTTCCATTTAGCAGGTTTGTTAAGGTGGACTGTATAAGTAGAGTGCTATTTTATCATCTGGCATCTTCACTTTTACTCCACAGTAAAGCATTACGATAAACAAAAGGAGAACCTTCACACAGACTAGTGAACACAAACACTAGGGGGCAGTGAGCAGCCCTGTCCATGCCTTGCTCAAGGATCTTCAGTCATGACTGTTGGTTCCAATACTGGTTCCCTAACCTCCAGGCCATGATCGCCCCTCAGTGATGTGTGGTTCTGCTCTGGCAAGGCAATGATGATGAGCATGTCAAATATTTGTCACAGTGCTGTTTTGTAATTCGGGAATGAAGTTGCTTTTTTAATGCGAAATTATTGACGGATATCGGTGTGCATGTGTGTTTGTTTGTGTGTGTGTGTGTTTGTATGCGTGTGTGTGCGCGTGTGCATGCCTGTATGTTTGTGTGTATACATGCAGGTGTGTGTTTGTATGCGTGTTTGTGTGTGCATGCGTGTTTGTGTGTGTATGCGCGTGTGTGCATGCGTTATTGTATGCGTGCACATGTGTGCATGCATGTTTGTTTGTGTGTTTGTGTGTGTGAGCATGTGTGTGTTTGGGTGTGTTTGTGTACGTGTGTGTGTGTGTGAGTGCGTGTTTGTGTGTGCATGCGTCATTGTATGCGTGCGCATGTGTGTTTGGGTGTGTTTGTGTGCGTGTGTGTGTGTGTGTGTTAGTGTGTGTTTGTGTGTGCATGCGTTATTGTATGCGTGCGCATGTGTGCATGCATGTTTGTTTGTTTGTTTGTGTGTATGCATGTGTTTGTATGCGTGTTTGTGTGTGTGTGCGTGTGTTCATATGCGTGTGTGTGTGTGTGTACGCATGCGTGCATGTGTGTGTTTGTATGCGTGCATGTTTGTTTGTGTGTGTGTGTGTGTGTGTGTTTGTATGCGTGTTTGTTTGCGTGTGTGTGTGTACGCATGCGTGCATGTGTGTGTTTGTATGCGTGCATGTTTGTTTGTGTGTGTGTGTGTGTGTTTGTATGCGTGTTTGTTTGCGTGTGTGTGTGTACGCATGCGTGCATGTTTGTGTGTGTGTGTCTTTGTATGCGTGCATGTTTGTTTGTGTGTGTTTGTATGCGTGTTTGTTTGCTTGTGTGTGTGTGTTTGTATGCGTGTTTGTTTGCGTGTGTGTGTACGCATGCGTGCATGTTTGTTTGTGTGTGTGTTTGTATGCGTGTTTGTTTGCGTGTGTGTGTGTGTGTGTACGTATGCGTGCATGTTTGTTTGCGTGTGTGTGTGTGTGTACGCATGTGTGCATGTTTGTTTGTGTGTGTGTGTTTGTACGCGTGTTTGTTTGCGCGCGCGCGTGTGTGTGTGTGTGTGTGTACGCATGTATGCGTGTTTGTTTGTGTGTGTGCGTGCGTGCGTGCGTGCGTGTGTGTGTGTGTGTGTGTGTGTGTGTGTGTGTGTGTGTGTGTGTGTGTTTGTATGCGTGTTTGTATGCGTGTTTGTATGCGTGTGTGTGTGAAAATGCTTGTGTGTACCGGATCTGTCAAAGCCCCTGCACATATTTATGCAGTAGAACTTTAAAATAACTGGCTGTGGAACCTAAAACTGCTAAAACTGATCGCTGTCAGATTCTTCACGTCTCCCGCACCGGCGTGTTTCTTGCAGTGTCTTTCCGGAGGCTTCTTTTTTTTGTCGGAGCTGCCGCTCTGAGCCTGGGCTTGGCTTGGTGTCAGCAGTGCGAGGCGGCCGCATGCTCGGAGGCCATCAGCAGCCTGAGTGAACCCCACGGCCCTGCACCCTCGCCGGGTATATTTATAGCCGTGAGTGGGCTCCTCTCACACAGGGGCGGACTGCGTCACGCACCATCCAAAGAAACCCTCACACAGCCGAGAAAAGCCAAGACTCCAGAGACTGTGCTAAATAAAGAGACGTTCCAGCAGCCGCCAGCTTAACGTACATAAAGAACGAGAGAGAGAAGGATGTAGGCACGTGTCTGTCAATCCAAAACGTGGAGGTGTGGGAGAAAGCAGTTTAGAATAGAACTACTTACTAGTTAGTTGAATAGAACCAGTACCAGTCAAAACTTTAGATGCTCTAGATCCCCTTTCAGCTTGGTGGATATCTATGATGGACAGACCAATAGAATTGGTCCAAATTGAATAGAAATGGAAGTTATATTAACCTCCACTGCAAGTTCAGAACGCATTTCTATCCTCCTTTAAAGTTCCGTATTGGAGGTTTGTTAAGGTGGACGGCATAATTCCATGAGTGCTATTTTATCGATCTCCTAAGCTAAATATAAGGGGAACCGTCAATGAGTAGCTGTGTCCAAACTTGGACTGATAGTGTAGATGAATGCGATGAACCAATCAAGAATATGTGAATTTGTGTCATATGATTATGCGTTTATAAATCCATGCAGTATTTTAAATGCAACACATTGAAATAATTCATCAGTGAAAAATCGAATTTGCACAATCATCCACCAGATATAGTCAGTCAGCCAAGACATACTTGCTATAAAAATCCAGGAGCTGTGAAGCTAACGTTGCTAAGAAACACCATCCAGTAGTCAATTCAATAGAATCCAATAGTCACCCAAGTCATTTCCAAGAGTACACCCACAAAACGTCTCTGGGGTCACTCAGGAAACACCCAGGTGTTCAACCAAGTTGTAAAGACTTCCTAAAGTAGAGACTGAACATGCTTTGGTGCACCCGGCTGTTGCTGCTGAGGAAAGCGCTGATGAAACATCACGTCAGTGTATTATGTGAGGTACAGTAAGGGGGCTCTGTGTTGTTTTGATTGGGGCTTGTTCTATCTGGAAATGCTTCATAGTGATTTTGAGCCAATCCGGATCATTTACCATGTAATTACAGCTGCGTAGAATCAGGAAGAGGGCGGAGCATTGGCGCAATGGGTATCGCTGTTGCCACACAGCAAGGCGGTACGGGGTTGGTTCCTGTCCAGGCTCCTTTCTGTGAGGAGCTTGCATGTTCTCCCTGTGTCTGTGTGGGTTTCCTCCCATCGTCCAAAGGCATGCAGTTGGGTGAATGGGAGATGCTAAAATTGCCCCCTAGGTGTGAGTGTGGTGGTGTGCAGCCCCTAGGTGTGTTGGATTGGTGGCCTGTTCAGGGTGTTTTCTTCTTTCTGCCCATTGAATGGTGGGACGGGCACCTCCTGTGGCGCAGACGGTTATTAGGCAGTTTCGAAAAATCCCAAATTTTATTTCTAATGTTTAATCTTGACCTCAGAATCAAAAATCCTATTGAACCTGAACATGTATGTACGCTCTGTTTCTCAGGATTTGGCCATCACTGTAAGTGCTAACGTTTGGACAAGTGAGTGATTGAGTCTGCATGCTGAGGCGCTCCAGATTCAGACCTTCTTAGCACCATATGTTCAGCTGTAATATACGCATAACCATGCGAAGGCAACACTGCCTACTGTATGATGTAGTGGGCCTTTAATGCTACTGTAATGTTTTGGTTGCTGAGTAAAATTCTGGCTTATTTAAATGCCCCCTCCCTCCACCCCCTATTCCTCTTTTCACCACTTTCCCTCACTCTCTCCTAACTCCCACTCAGGTGGCTCCAAGGCTGCCAATTATTCCACCCACCACTAACAGCCTTCGCTGAACAGTGTTGTGTTGTTGGTGAGAGTATGATGGAGGAGACTGATGCCTGCATGCATACATGCAAATGCTAAGCTGAATATGCACACGGTAAAAATTCAGAGCATTATTTGGCCTAGTTCTAATTGCATTTTAACAGAGTGGGAGTGGGTGTGGGATTCTTACAGATACAAATAATGTTGGAACACTAAACCTTGCTGGAGGAGCTGGATGCGTTTTATCTGACTAGGTTCTAGAATGCGAACAGTAACTGGTTTTATTACTGGGTGTTCTGCAGTGCCTGACCGTTATTACTGTGGACAGATTTTAATCCTGTAAATGATGCATGGCCGACTGTTAGAATATGTGTAAATCTGCACTGTACAGAGCATTGAAAGTATTCTTATTTAATCCAGTATGAATTACCAGTTGTTACAGGCTTATATTAATAACTGTGAATATAATATGGATCTGCACTATATGTAGTTTTGACATTTTAACAGTGATTTTTGACATAATGGAGTGATTTTAATCCAGTATGAATCTGCAGCGTGTGTAGTGTTTACAGTCTGATGGTGATAACTGTGGAGTGAGTATAATTATAATCCAGTATGAATCTGCAGTGTGTGTAGTGTTTACAGTCTGATGGTGATAACTGTGGAGTGAGTATAATTATAATCCAGTATGAATCTGCAGTGTGTGTAGTGTTTACAGTCTGATGGTGATAACTGTGGAGTGAGTATAATTATAATCCAGTATGAATTTGGAGTGTGTGCAGTTTTAACAGTCTGGTGGAGATAACTCCGCCAGACCACCAGACAGTATGAATCTGCAGCGTGTGTAGTGTTTAGTCTGACAGTAATACCTGTGGAGTGATTTCAATCCAGTATGAATCTGCAGTGTGTAGTTTCATCAGTCTGACAGTAATAACTGTGAAGTGATTTTAATCCAGTATGAATCTGCAGTGTGTAGTTTCATCAGTCTGACAGTAATAACTGTGGAGTGATTTTAATCCAGTATGAATCTGCAGTGTGTAGTTTCATCAGTCTGACAGTAATAACTGTGGAGTGATTTTAATCCAGTATGAATCTGCAGTGTGTAGTTTTATCAGTCTGATGGAGATAACTGTGGAGTGATTTTAATCCAGTATGAATCTGCAGTGCGTAGTTTTATCGGTCTGATGGAGATAACTGTGGAGCGTGTTTAATCCAGTATGAATCTGCAGCGTGTGTAGTGTTTAGTCTGACAGTAATAACTGTGGAGTGATTTTAATCCAGTATGAATCTGCAGTGTGTAGTTTTATCAGTCTGATGGAGATAACTGTGGACTGAGTTTAATCCAGTATGAATCTGCAGTGTGTAGTTTTATCAGTCTGAAGGAGATAACTGTGGAGTGATTTTAATCCTGTATGAATCTGCAGTGTGTAGTTTTATCGGTCTGATGGAGATAACTGTGGAGTGATTTTAATCCAGTATGAATCTGCAGTGTGTAGTTTTATCAGTCTGCTGGAGATAACTGTGGAGCGAGTTTAATCCAGTATGAATCTGCAGTGTGTAGTTTTATCAGTCTGATGGAGATAACTGTGGAGCGAGTTTAATCCAGTATGAATCTGCAGTGTGTAGTATTAACAGTCTGATGGAGATAACTGTGGAGCGATTTAAATCTAGTATGAATCTTCAATTTCTTTTGTGTTCTGTAAAATCATACTGGAAGGGATTTAATCCAGTATGCAGTATATGTGTTTTTTACAGACATTCAGTAATAATTTTTGGAGTGAATCTTATCCAGAGTGTCTTTCAGTACCACTAAATAAATCTGGGATTGTTGTGTGACAGAACTGCTAATGTGTACTAGTGCACAGTGTTTCCCAGCACTAGAAAAAACCACAGCAGCAGCATTGTTGTCCGTTATTGATCGATTGTCAGCAAGTATAAAGCATTTGGATGTCTAAGCTGGGAGGCGCAGGCATGCTCCTGAATCGACAGCACTGCGCTGGTGTGTATGCTAGCTGTCAGTGCTGCAGTAATGATGGACGAGTGTGTGGATGATGGCTGACCTGCACAGCTGTTTTTCTCTAATCAGAATGGATGGCTGGACTTAAGACAGACTTGGAATGAACTGGGCGTTGACCTGTCGAGTTACACTGGGTGGACGTACAAACCTGCCTGTTAACTTCTACAGATATTGTTAGTTGTTAAACCAAAAGTTGTCAGAAGCTCAGCCGTTTCAGATGATCACAGCTTTTCTTTTCTTTTCTTTTACTGAGACTGGACGGTGCTCACTCAGCAGACCTCTAAACCTCTGCTCATTCACTGGGGATCACATTAGACATGCTGTTTTGCCTCAGAGTGGGAAAACAACTGTGAATAGTTGTAATGAATTGCATAATTAATGGGAAAGCCTGAAACTACAGTGTTGATGAATATACAGTTAGATATGCAGTTTGTTCTCACTAGGGGTGACTATAGAGCATTTGATTGTATTGTAGTCACAAGTGGCAATCAGCGGGGCCCAAGCACTTTATGCTGTATTGTGATTAATGAGCCATTATAGGCCTTTTAGCAGCAAAACAAATGCGTGCAGAGTGATTTTAATCCAGTATTAATCTGCAGTGTGTGTATGTATTAACAGGGTGATGGTGATATCAGTGGAGTGATGGTTTTGCAGTTTGTTCCTACTAGGAGTGATTTTACATCATTAGATTTAAATATAGCCACAAGTGTCAGTCAGCAGGGTCCAAGCACCCAGCTCTACTATGTGACTTATGAGCCATTATAGGCCTCTAAGCAGCAAAACAAATGACGGACTGTTTAACATTTCAAAATTAATTCAAAATGAGAACAATCTGCAACTTTTATATCCAAATGTAAATGCCTCTTCTTATAGCAACAACTACATACCATGGTGATTCAGTTTATCACTTCTCTATAAGGACCCGTATTCTGTTTATACTGAATATGTACACTATGTGTGAATGATACAGTAATACCTCATTTGAATCTATAATTGGCTGCTGTTGCACAGTTCTGTCATTTGCACTAATACTGCATACAGATGTTCTGCTCCTGTGCCTTTCAGACTTATATAGCATATATTGTACATTTTCTTATGTATTTCTCATGTATTTTTCTTTTCTCTAGTCTTTTCTTTTTTATTTAGTACTTAGTATTTTGTCGCTGTCCAAAGAAAAACAGGTATCTCCAAAATGGCAACTTTACAGGAGAGGCCAAAAACCTCATTTAATTTGAATGGAAGTCAATGGAACCAGACGTCTTTCCAAGCAGTTTGGGGCCATTTCTGTTGGTCCGTTCTTCATGAAATTCCCACACAGTGTAAAAAGCAACTCATGTAATCAAATAAGGCATAAAAGTAAAAATCAACAAAAATGGAGATACATGTTTTTCATTGGACAGCGACAATTTATATTGTAATTGTTTGGTACTTGATGTCCCGGAGCGAGTGCAGAGTAAGAATTTCATTGTACAGTGCTTGTTTCTCTGTGCATATGACAATAAACTCTTGAATCTTGAATCTACAGTTTAAACAACATGACTTTTATCAACAGCACAAATATTGTTTACTACTCAGATTATAGCTATGTAAATATGTATAGTCCTAGTGATTGCTCTGCATGAAGACTGCAGCAGTAGACTGTTTGCCCTCTCCAGTTAATAGAATTATTAACGCTGGATGAATTGATTGATGGTATGATTATTGTTTTTGCCCAAAAGTCACAGCCCACCCTTTCAGTTCTTTAATTCCCAAAGACAAATGAATAATGTCTACTTTTCATAACTTGTGGTCATCTCTGACTCCAACTTAAATACCTAAAGGGGGCGTCTGCGTGTATGCAGTGCCACTTGTGTATATCATTAAAACTGGTAAGCGCTACATCCTTAATGTCAAGTAGGTTTGGGTTAATGATTGGATGCTGGTGAAGCTCCTGCTGATGGTTTTTGTCTTGGCCCTGTGCTTGTTTAGTTAATGGGGTCAAGCAGGTGCATGGCTGTTTCTGAGAATCATGGATGGGTGCACATTAGCATTGGCTTAGCAACACAGTAATTTTGCCGACAGAATGTTATTACCATGTGAAAGAGCAATGCAGACGATTACTAGGCCAAGTCCATATCAGCGTGGAGTTCTGAGATCAGAAACTGCAGGCCAGAGTGGTCCTGCCTGGTTCATACCTGGAACAGCCGTGGTCTTTGTCACTCCGAGCTGATGTATAGCATAACCATGCATTGGATGTGTTATGTTTTTTTTTTTTTATTGGTTGATATTTTGGGGTCATCTGTCCGTTTGCTCCACTCTGCATGTTTTAGCATGTTCTAATCTGGCCTTTCTGTTTTTGCTGCTGGTCTTGACGCGATAGCCTTTCAGCTGTCAAAATATGCACCACGCTCTTCATTACCCGTGATGAAGTTGGAGGACTGCTGCTTATTTTATTGCCTTTTTTCAAAGCTCTTCTTCTTTTATGGCTAGTCCTCAAATCATCTCCAGCTTTACCGACTCCAAAGGCACATCTACAGAATGCCAGTGAGTCACACGCTCGATGCGGTTGTGCAACTGGGTACACATCTTTCACAACATACAAAAACATCATCTGCTATGAGCCAAAAGCTTCAAATGTACCCGTGATCAAAGCGTCGATTGTGTGCTAGTGGCTAATGCTCGCTCTGATTTGAGTTTTGTACTATGGAGTATATTTTGATTCTGAGTCTGATCCAATTTGTGGATTTTCATAAATAATAAAGCGAATAGTTTAAAATGCTGCAGTAATATTTCTTTATTGTCTGTATTGTAATAGGATGGTAAATGATTAAGCAATAAATAACAGTTCCTATCATTTTTTTAAAACATGCAAGTATCAGTACCATTTTTAAAGAGGACAAAAGCCCAACTACAACAGTGTACCATATCAAAAATCAAACATAAGACCTTCCAAAGAGTTCTTCGGGAGAAAGTGTGAAAATCATACATGGGTGTGGAATATTATAGAGAAGCTTTTATTAATTTGGACTAGTAATTAGTGGTAAATATAATTTTAGAGCTTTAGAATTTTAGAATGTAGACATTTTAGGAGCCATCTCATTTCAGTTATGTATTTTTTTCCCCTCATTTAACCATAATTTACCTAAGATAATAAATATGTATTTTACATTTCCTACTTTTCTGTTTGGACACAGCAGCCATGATTTATATTCTAGGCAAAATCTCATGATTGATTGATTGATTTGATTTTAATCCCTTGTTGATCCCACAGTGGGGAAATTTAGCCTCCACATTTAACCCATCCGTGAAGTGAAACACCCACAAACACTAGTGAACACACACACTAGGGGGCAGTGAGCACACTTACCCGGAGCAGTGGGCAGCCCTATCCACGGCTAATGCTTTTGCTTTTATCCGATTTTCATTGGGGATATACTGAAACTGGAGTTGTGGGCTGATGCTAATGTCCTGTGTTTTCCATGTACTGATCTGTTAGTGCAGTTGAGACGTAAACATCTAGAAAAAGTGGAACTGGGACTACATCTGTCTACATCAGCATTACAGAGAAATAGGATGTGTAACATGGTTGGGTTCCAAATGCAGTGGCATTAATAAAATCCTGACACGGTACTGTTTCATAAACCCTTATTAATAAGCAGTTATGACTCTGATATCCCCATGCATCACTAACGTTTATGTCTGTCTTTAAAACTATGCAGAACGCCCACTTTGCTAGACTCCCTCTTTCTCTGAAATGATAGAGAAAGACGTTCTGCCTGGTGTAGAGAAAATGGCAGGGGTATCCAAGCCATGTGAAGCATGCGGTACCCAGCACTTTGATGGAGGCAGAGAAGCTGTAAGGTATGTACTGTATATTATGGGATGGAGGAGTTCTAGAGTGTTCCCTGGATACCGCAGCCCATCACCTTCCTCGCTGGA
>JAMWET010000016.1:175000-262500 GCA_024036415.1 Prochilodus magdalenae | reverse complement strand
GCCTTTTACCGTTAGTGAAACATGGCGGTGGTAGTATCAGTGTTTGGGTACGTTTCGCTGCATCTAGGCCAGTAAGACTTGATGTCACTGATGGAACAATTCTGAATATAACCAGCAGGTTCTAAAGGAAAATGTCACCATATATGTCCATAAGTATATAAGTGTTGATAGCCTAGTGTTGGGTTTAGTGAGCATTCACAGCCTGTTCCCTTGCGTCAGTGTTTCATGGTCCTTAAGTAATGACTGCGAGGTAGCTGTTATCAGACAGCTTGGTGTGGTTCTCGTGGTTATGCCACACCATGCTGGACTCGCATTATAATAGACCTCATCACTGGCCAGCCAGCACTACATCGTGTTTATTAGCAGGCTTCACTGTGGGAGCGTGTGGCCGCATATGCATTTATGGGTCGTGACATGTGTTCCACCAACTGGTCATGCCTGATCACGCCTCTCCTGGGGTGAAATATTTCTCTCTCTCTCTCTCTCTCTCTCTCTCTCTTCCTCTATTACACACACACTATCTCTCTCTTCCTCTCTGTCTCTCTCTATCTCTCTCTCTCTCTATCTCTCCCTCTCTCTCTATCTCTCTATCTCTATTACACACACACTATCTCTCTCTTCCTCTCTTTCTCTCTCTATCTCTCTTACACACACACATCTCTCTCTCTCTCTCTCTCTATCTCTCTTACACACACACTATCTCTTTTTCTCTCTCTCTCTCTATCTCTTGTACACACACATCTCTCTCTCTCTCTCTCTGTCTCTATTACACACACACTATCTCTTTCTCTCTCTCTCTCTCTCTCTATCTCTTATTACACACACATTATCTCTCTCTCTCTCTTCCTCTCTCTTTCTCTCTCTCTCTATCTCTCTTACACACACATCTCTCTCTCTCTCTCTCTCTCTCTCTCTCTCTATCTCTATTACACACACATTATCTCTCTCTCTCTCTTCCTCTTTCTTTCTCTCTATCTCTATTACACACACCTCTCTCTCTCTCTCATTCTCTCTATCTCTAACTCTATTACACGCACACTATCTCTCTCTCTCTATTTCTATTACACACACACTATCTCTCTCTTCCTCTCTTTCTCTCTCTATCTCTCTTACACACACCTCTCTCTCTCTCTATTACACACACACTATCTCTCTCTTCCTCTCTTTCTCTCTCTATCTCTCTTACACACACACTATCTCTTTCTCTCTCTCTCTCTCTCTCTCTCTCTCTCTCTCCCTATCTCTCGTACACACACATCTCTCTCTCTCTGTCTCTATTACACACACACTATCTCTTTCTCTCTCTCTCTCTTGCTCTCTCTCTCGTACACACACATCTCTCTCTCTCTCTCTCTCTCTCTCTCTCTCTATCTCTATTACACACACATTATCTATCTCTCTCTCTTCCTCTCTCTCTCAATCTCTCTTACACACCTCTCTCTCTCTCTCTCTCTCTCTCTCTCTCTCTCTCTCTCTCTCTCTCTCTCTCTCTCTCTCTCCTGATTTCCCCAGGCCTGTTATCACATGAACCCTATGTGTTATGAGAGAAAGTATGTCTCAGGAGTTCCCTGTAATTCCTCCAGCAAGTACTGATGTATGTGTGCGTGTAAATTCTGGCCCGTTAGCTGAAATGCGAATGTTGGTTCTGAGGCTGGAGAATGTGCTTCCTTGGGAAAGTACCTCATGTCAATAAATCTTTAATTGAACCAAATTCTGCGACATGCAAGGGCATCCACCGAGATACTTCGTGCGACCAAGCTGAATTATCTCTCTTATCCTACTGGTAAATAATTGACTTCCTCCTGGCGCTCGTTTCTTAAATGTCACATTCTTAAATGTCATGTGTTCTTCTTTTTCCAGTGGCTTTGGTCTCCATGTGGTCTTGAAATGGCAGCAAGTATTTAGGCTTATGATGCAAAGACTTAATTGAGGCTAGGTCAGGCAGGCTGAGTAAATTGATTTAATGGTCACTTTAAAGTTGAACATTCAGCGTGTTTAAGCTTACGTTCCTTGACCGCTGGGCAGTCGCCACTGTACCTTTGTAAGGTTGGAACTCTTTCCTTGATCGTCTGGTATTTGTATTTTGTTGGACTAGTATGTAGATGTCTCTATTTAATGAATGTACTATATTGTACATTTTCGTCCATACCAGTTGGACTGACCATGCTTGTCTTGCTCCCTCTGCAGAACAGTTCCAAGCAGCGGCAGGTGAGGAAGAAGACGGTCTCCTTCAGTTCCATGCCGAGTGACCGCAAGATGAACAGCACTGCTGCCTGCATGGCCTTCATGTTGGAGGGATGCGAGATGAAGAAAGTTCGCTCCAACTCACGAATGTACAACCGCTACTTCCTGCTGGATCCAGACCTGCGCTGGCTTCGCTGGGAACCGTCGAAAAAGGACTCGGAAAAGGCTAAGCTGGAGATCAAGAGCATTAAAGAAGTGCGGCTAGGGAAAAAGACCCCTGTTCTACGCAGCAACGGTCTCTCCGATCAATTTCCAGACGAGTGCGCGTTCTCAATCATTTACGGAGACAACTACGAGTCTCTGGATTTAGTGGCAAGCACGGCAGATGTGGTCAGCACCTGGGTGATGGGACTGCGCTATTTGGTGTCATATGGGCGGCACACGGTCGGCGTGGTTGAACCCAGTCAGTCGAGCGTAAGAACGTCCTGGATTGGCTCTGTGTTTGAGCTGGCTGACATTGAGAGGCAGGGACACATAGACCTGTTCCGTGCCACGCAAATCATCAAGGGACTGAATCCGGGCATGAGGGAGTCCCGCATTGAGTTAAAGTTCAAAGAACTTCAGAAGGCCAAAGATTGTTACGGGGAGGGCATTGACTTGGACACGTTCGTGGAGGTATACTGTGAATTGTGCACAAGGCCTGAGATCTTTTTCCTTCTGGTGCAGTTTTCTAGCAACAAGGAGTTCCTGGATTTGAAGGACTTGATGCTGTTTGTGGAAGTCGAGCAGGGAGTGGAGGGCGTGATGGAGGAGATGTGCCGTGAAATCGTGCACAAGTACGAACCTTCGGCAGAAGGTCGGGAGCGCGGCTATTTGTCTATCGATGGTTTCACACACTACCTCCTGTCGTCCGAGTGCCACATTTTTGATCCACAGCACAAGCGTGTTTGTCAGGACATGACGCAGCCCCTGTCTCACTACTACATCAACTCGTCGCACAATGCTTCCTTGCTGGAGGACCATTACTGGGGATCCTCAGACATCAGCAGCTACGTCCGTGCCCTGCGCATGGGCTGCCGTAGCCTGGAGGTAGTGGTGTGGGATGGCCCCGACTGCGAACCTGTGGTCTACGTTGGCAGCTCAGTGGCATCCCAGCTGGCCTTTTCCAAAGTCCTTGACATCATAAACCAGTATGCCTTTGAGAGCTCTGAGTATCCTCTGATCTTGTGCCTGGTGACGCACTGCAGTGTCCCGCAGCAGAGAGTCATGGCCCAGCATATGAAGAAGATCCTGGGGGACAAACTCCACATGGAACCTCCCAGCCCGGATGAACCCTACCTGCCCTCACCTGAGAAGCTGAAAGGTAAGATCCTTCTGAAGGGGAAGCGTCTGCCGCATGACACCCAGGATTCTGAGGGGGAGGTCACTGATGAAGAGGAGGGGCTTGAGATGTCACAGCGCATGGTCAGCGCCGATGAGAAGGACCAGCTCAATGGCATTGGCTGTAAGAGGCTGCGGCTTTGCAAGGAACTGTCCGACCTAGTCACCCTTTGCAAATCTGTGCAGTTCCGAGACTTTGAGTCATCCAAGAGGGAGCAGAAGCATTGGGAAATATGTTCCTTCAACGAGGTAGATGCTAACCGCTTCGCTAATGAGTACCCTGAGGACTTTGTCTGCTATAACAAGCGATTTCTGTCACGGGTGTTCCCAACACCTATGCGCATTGATGCCAGCAATATGAACCCACAGGACTTCTGGAAATGTGGTTGTCAAATCGTGGCCATGAATTACCAGACCCCAGGCTTGATGATGGACCTTAATCTGGGCTGGTTCAGGCAAAATGGCAACTGTGGTTACGTGCTCCGCCCTGCCATAATGCGTGAGGAAGTGTCGTACTTCAGTGCCAACGCTCGTGACTCCTTACCCGGTGTCTCTGCCCAGCTCCTCCACATCAAGGTGATCAGTGGCCAAAACCTGCCAAAGCCTCGAGGCTCGGCCGCCAAAGGTGACGTGGTTGAGCCATACATTTACGTGGAGATCCATGGGATCCCTGCGGATTGCGCTGAGCAGCGCACCAAGACTGTGTCCCAAAACGGAGACAATCCCATCTTTGATGAGAGCTTCGAGTTCCAGATCAATCTCCCCGAACTGGCGGTTTTGCGCTTTGTAGTCCTTGATGATGACTACATCGGTGATGAATTCATTGGCCAGTACACAATCCCCTTTGAGTGCCTGCAGCCTGGTTACAGGCACGTACCACTGCAGTCCCTTACAGGGGAGTTCCTGGCCAACACCACGCTGTTTGTTCACGTGGCCATTACGAACAGGCGTGGCGGTGGCAAAGCTCACAAGAGGGGTCTTTCTGTGAGGAAGAGCCGCAAGGCCCGGGAGTACACATCCACCAAGACCACTGGGATCAAAGTGGTGGATGAACTCTTCAGGGCTTCCACACAGCCACTAAGAGAGGCAACGGATTTGCGGGAAAATGTTCAGGTAAGAGAAACTTAGAAGGCAGAGCATGGGAAGGGAAAGTCATTTATGGAGATATTAGTTAGGGCTCAACGATTTATTGTTTTAATATCAAAATCACAATTTGAAAGAGTTTTTAAAAATATATATATTTATAAATTTAACCCAATATAATAACATCTCCTGAACATTCAGTGTTAAGACCAAAACCTAAAAAATGATGTGCTGAAGTAACCCTCCGACAGTAACCCTCAACTGCTACTCGGGCTCCAAGGATAGGGTTGCCCAGCGCTCCGGACAAGTGTGCTTACTGCCCTCTAGTGTGTGTGTGTGTTCACTAGAGTGTGTGGATCTGGGTTTGGGGATGGATTGGTTAAATGCGGAAGACTAATTCCTCTCTGTGTGTAAAACACAAATGGAGAATGAGAGAAAGATCTGGCCTCCACTAAATTCCATTTTTTGGTCCATAACTTACTAATGTATAGATAATAATTCTTCATGAATAAACACATTTACATTGCGATCATAATATTGGTCAAAAGGGAGTTCAGCCCTAGTAACCGTGCACCAGCAAGCATGGAAAATGATATTAATCATTTATCAATTATAGTAACCAGTAAAAGTTCGTCTTATATGTAATGCTTAGTGTTCAGAGACCCTCAACTCAAAATATGTCAATGCACAGAAGGGAAAGTTCCATTTCATGTTCATTTGATATGAAGCTAGGAATTATTTATCAGCGGATGTCGCGTAGTGTCCTCCCGCAACAATGTACTTGAATATTGAATTTTTTTTTAAACTCATTTTCCTATGGAATTTTCAAGTATTTCATCTGATGGAAAATTGAAACACCTCATCGCCGTGTTCAATCTCAAACTGTCTATGTCTTGCATGTCAAACCCCTGTTTATGTTAAATTGCACCCCGCCCTGTTTGTTTCATGGCATTGCTTTTTTCCGGCTCCCCCCTGGCTCCACCCACTCCCACACCTGATACCTATCTGTACTCATTAGGACTTGTATTCAGGCCCCTTTGTTTGCCCTGCCTGTTGTTGGTGAACCACCTACCCACTGTAGCCAACAACGTGGTTTGAGGGTGTCTAAGGGCTGATGACTAGTGGGCTACATTATTAAATGTGACGTCCAATGTAAGTAACCGGAGTGTCAAAACACTAGTGTTGTGTGTGATTTCAATGTGTCAGTGTCTCAGTAAGAGGTAATAACCGGTAGACAGCAGAAACAAGTGTGTTGGTGTCAACAACTGAAGACGAGAGACAACCACAAAAGGGACACACCACTGTGAACCTACATAAGGTGTACACTAGCTCAGCACTAACACGGGAGGGAAAAAACAGACCTTCACCAGTGTTACAGTACAATGGCAGCAAAACAATGGGGTTGCGTGTATGCCGTAAGTAGTGTGGATAACACTCACAGTAGCCCACGCAAGTAGCAACACCCACACGTGGGGACAGACTGGGGTCCAGGTCGAGTGTGACTATGGTGTGCAGTACACAGCAATAAGATGTGTCGCTTTGGGCACGTACATCCGGTAACACTACGTTGTAGAGTGTTTGTGTACAGTAAACTCAGTAAGTGTAATGTGTTAGTGTGCTGTAAGTAGTGTGTTGTGGCTACAGTAACTCAAAGTAAGTGTAATGTAGTTAGTGTACTGTAAGTAGTGTGTTGGTGTACAGTAACGGCTCAGTAAGTGTAATGTGGTTAGTGTACTGTAAGTAGTCGTGTTGGTGTACAGTAACTCACGTAAGTGTAGTGCGCGTTAGTGTGCTGTAAGTAGGTGTTGGTGTACAGTGACTTCAGTATGTGTTAATGCTTGTAGTGGTGCGGGCGTAAGTAGTGTGTTGGTGTGTCAGTAACTCATGTAAGTGGTCACTATGTTATGTTACTGTAAGTAGTGTGTGTGTTTGGGGTGTCAGTAACTCAGTAAAGTAAGCTAATGTCTAGTGTACTGTAAGTAGTGTGTTGGTGTACAGTAACTCAGTAAGTGTAATGTTAGTGTACTGTAAGTAGTGTGTTGGTGTACAGTAACTCAGTAAGTCTACATGTTGTTTGACAGGGACAGGCAGACATAGACAGACAGAGACGTAACACCTGTGACTACATACTGGTCAACAGGCCTGTATATTTGAAACCTCTAAGTATGTATATTTCCAATGGGCTTTTAACAGGGGCCTTTAAATGAGCCAGTAACATCAAAACTAATCCATTACTTTATGTATCATGTTTCTGTTAATAAAACCAGAACTGGTTTAGGGGCGACTAGGGGCGATCATTCATGATTGGGGCTTTAATCGGAGCTCGATCAAAGCAAGAGGCATTTTTCTCTGTGTGGGATATAACCCGCACCTCAGAATGCGTTATGCAAACGGGGTATAAGGGAGGACAAACCCTCAATTAGTGAGCGTGACAGGGAGAGCGAAGGGAAGCTCATTAGTGGTTTGGGTGATGCCCTGGAAGCCGAGGGAGACAAAAGATTTGATTGTGATTCCCTCTGCGCTAATGCGGTGTTTTCCTCTTTGAAGGAAGCACTTTGTTGGCCTAATTACCCAACATTTCCAGCTTACAGAAGAGATTAATAAAGGGAGGCAATTCAGGTTAATACTCGATAATAAGACATGGCATAGCGAGAGTGCGGAGTTTAGTCATTACGCTAGCATGCTCAGTAAAGCGTTCGACGTGATCTGTTAACGTTCAGCTGGATTATTGCATTATTGATTATAGAACACATATAGAAGTTATGTTTGAGCATGCAGACCTCTGATTCAGCCTCTGCTCAGGCTGTGTGTATTGGCAGCGTGCAGAAGTTCTGATTGAAGAGTTGCTAAACTAAAGTATTCCTGCATCCTGCCAACTAATTTAAGAGCACTCAAACCCCGAGGGATACCCCTAGCTACCCCCGCTAGCTAATTAGAAAGAAAAAAAAAAAAAACATATGTCCTCACTGAGCTTTCTCTCCACTGGGTCCCTGTCTCTTTTCCCTCCTCCTTTCATTTTTCATTTTCATCTCTAACCTCTGCGGCAAAGAACGCTAAGTGTTTATGTGATGAACTTTTCTGCATTGCTGAAACATCTACAGGGGTTGGACAATGAAACTGAAACACCTGTCATTTTAGTGTGGGAGGTCTCATGGCTTAATTGGACCAGCCTGGTGGCCAATCTTCATTAATTGCACATTGCACCAGTAAGAGCAGAGTGTGAAGGTTCAGTTAGCAGGTAAGAGCACAGTTCTGCTCAAAATACTGCAATGCACACAACATTATGGGGGACATACCAGAAGTTCCCCAAAGAGGACAGATTGTTGGTGCACGTCTTGCTGGCGCATCTGTGACCAAGACAGCAAGTCTTTGTGATGTATCAAGAGCCACGGTATCCAGGGTAATGTCAGCATACCACCAAGAAGGACGAACCTCCACCAGCATCACGTAGTGACCTGGCCACTATCCTGCAAGAGGAATGGCTTAAACTCTCTCTGACCACTGTGCAGGACGCAGTATATGTCATTCCCAAGACCAACTGACGCTGTATTGGCCGCAAAAGGAGGCCCTACACCATACTAATAAATGATTGTGGTCTAAAACCAGGTGTTTCAGTTTCATTGTCCAACCCCTGTAGTTCCACTTCATGGTCTGCTTGTTTAGCTAGGCCGTCCACTTCATGATGACAGACCTGGTTCCAGTATAGAGTCCAATGGGCCTTAAAAGACAGTCAGGTCATATTGGTTTAGGGACATTGCTGGTTCTATGGTGAAGTGATACCGGTGATTGATTTAGGAAGTAGGCAGAGGAAAGGGTCTCAGAACTTTCAGGGCACTGAAATAGGCAAGTGAAACAATCAATGGAGCAAAAATAAGATATGGGTGGCTGATAGGAACGTATTCTTATCACGGTTACTCAATCCAAATCACTTTACAAGAAGTCCCAAAACAAAGAAATGGTTGAATATGAAGCCGAATGTATACCAAGTCAAAAGAAAGCCAAAATCAGAAGAACAGAGATCACAAAGAGGAAAGATTAGCTAGGCTTGGTATATACTGTAAATAGAGATACGTAGGCTGGATGACATTTGACCCCACTCAGTAATCAGACAGGGTTGATCAGGGATAGGAGGCTGGCTGCCTACCGGAGGTCACATGTGCACCCAGGGTTTCCTGGGAAATGGAGCCCCCAGTGGCTAAGCTCAGTACTGAGCCATGGGCATACGTGGCAATGGGCATCCAAAGCTGAGCACTTTCAGCAGAAATGAGTTTTATTAGTTAACAAGTTTACAGAGGAAGTCTAGGTTGGCAGACAGCTAACAAGATACTGCAGCAATATTCAACTCATAAATTCACTATGATACATACTGACATTTACGGTGTTTAGCCGACACTCTTATCCAGAGCAACTTACAAGGATAATCATATTACAGGTAGGCCAATGTAGTGTTAGGAGTCTGGCCCAAGGACTCTTATTGGTGTAGCACAGCGTAGTCACACATAGCACACCAGTAGTAATATGGTGGTTCACCCAGTGTAGCAGGTAACTCCTCTGCTGCACATGCTGAAGACTGGGGTTGCCCCAAGTCCCTGGGCAAGACTCCTAACACTACCTTTGCCAGTATATGTGAAGATGATCAAAGTATAGTCGCTTCTGCTGAATGAAGTAAATATGAACACTAGTGCTAACTAGGGCTGCACCTGAGTGTTGGAGTGTTTGTTTGTTGGGCAGACATTACGTTTATATTTATTGGAATTGGGATATAAAGTACTGGTGCCATTTTTAACCGTCTCTCGTCAAGGATGTTATGTGACATCAGAGGAAATCACACATAAAAGACTAGCTTGTGAAAGCTGCACGCTAGAGACAGAGTTTTATAGTCGCTGGAGGGCTGGCGTTGTGGATCACAGCATCTAATTTGTCAACTGACTCAACCCGGGGCATCACAGCTAACAGGCATATCAACAGTAACAATAACTCTTTTCAGCACTGATCAGTGATCACAGAAGACGTTCAGTGCTGGACTCGACATCATGGATGTAGTACACAAAGACTGTGCAGTTCAAGGCTGGATTACAAAGATATGACCTCGGCACCCTCACTGGACGGAGCTTTACAGCTGGTCTTCAGTATTCACATGGGATCATGGGAATTGTTCAATTTGTCCCTTTGACTGAGTTGTTTGGGAATGCCTAGTGTACAGTACAGTTTATGTTGATGGAAGGACTTTTTATGGATCATCTTTATGGCTCAGTGTGGTATCCATGATTCTGTACAATACTACTACCTACAGTACACTAACGCGTTACACTTACTGAGTTACTGTACACCAACACACTACTTACAGCACACTAACGCGTTACATTTACTGAGTAACTGTACACCAACACACTACTTACAGCACACTAACGCGTTACACTTACTGAGTTACTGTACACCAACACACTACTTACAGTACACTAACACGTTACACTTACTGAGTTACTGTACACCAACACACTACTTACAGCACACTAACGCATTACACTTACTGAGTTACTGTACACCAACACACTACTTACAGTACACTAACACGTTACACTTACTGAGTTACTGTACACCAACACGCTACTAACAGCACACTAACGCGTTACACTTACTGAGTTACTGTACACCAACACGCTACTTACAGCACACTAACGCGTTACACTTACTGAGTTACTGTACACCAACACGCTACTTACAGCACACTAACGCGTTACACTTACTGAGTTACTGTACACCAACACGCTACTTACTGCACACTAACGCGTTACACTTACTGAGTTACTGTACACCAACACGCTACTTACAGTACACTAACGCGTTATACTTACTGAGTTACTGTACACCAACACGCTACTTACAGTACACTAACGCATTACACTTACTGAGTTACTGTACACCAACACGCTACTTACAGTACACCAACACATTACACTTACTGAGTTACTGTACACCAACACGCTACTTACTGCACACTAACGCGTTACACTTACTGAGTTACTGTACACCAACACGCTACTTACAGTACACTAACGCATTACACTTACTGAGTTACTGTACACCAACACGCTACTTACAGTACACCAACACATTACACTTACTGAGTTACTGGACACCAACACGCTACTTACAGTACACTAACACATTACAGGTACTGAGTTACTGTACACCAACACACTACTTAAAGCACACTAACACAATACACTTACTGTAGCTGTGTGTTCTTATTGACATTGGCAGTGTTTGGTCAGCTCTGAATCTGAGACAGACCGTACAGTGCAGAATGAGCAGAGGTAGGATCTCTTTGTGCAGATTGTGAGGGTCAACACAGTAGACATGACCCACATACAATTATAAGTGATGGTGATAATAACCTTCATTCACCCACTTATTCCATTTCTAAACATCTGTTGTTGTGTAATACTGGGTTCATCTGCAATTCAGAAATGAGATGTGTGCCATCCAGCGTCAGATTTATTCTACCACTGAGGTTAGCGGCAAAAGTTGGGAAAACTGAATGCTGCTGTCTGTGAAATGTAGAGTTTTCCGTTGTGGCCACTTTGAAAACAATGTAATATATCCAGTTTGCTGCCGTCAATCTACCACAAACGGGAACACAGCATCAGTCTGTCATGGGTATTAACAGTACTGCTAGAACACTGAGCAACTGCAGGTATCATAAAAAGAGACAGATCGATTGTGAAAAAACAATAACAAGCACTGTATACATAAAACATATGACGCTACTGTTTTGCTGGTATGATATCTTGTCCACAATGTTAAATTCACAAGGAATCACTAATCAGTCCATTGATACCTATGTATCATACCTCTCAAATCTGTATAAACGAGTGAGTGAGCGCAGTTTTAAAGCTGCACTATGTGTGTTTTGGGGATTTGGAGTCCTCTCTGGCAGAGATGTAGAATTGCACAATGTCGCTTGCACTTCGGGCCTCTTCAGTAAGTAGATAAATGTAATGCTAATGAAAAAATATTCAAAGAGAACTCAGTCAAATCCTGGTACAGGATGTAATAAAGGACTGAGGATGCGAGTATAAGATCTACTAATGCCATAGTAAGCCCACCCAACCAAAAATGAGTCACCTGTGACTGAAACATACCTTGTTGTACCTCCACAAGCACCCATAACAGCTGTGACTGGATTTGGCAAGGACTGGACCAGTTTCTGGATGTGGGTCACATCAATGTTCAGACACTCTTACATCAAAGAATGTGCCGTTGGGCCAAATTTGGTGGATGCCTTGCCTGACACAATTCTGAGGAGAACTTCCTGTAGACTGGGATTTTAGACAGTGATGGTAGACCCGTATGACTGTACACTTCCATACACCTGCAGATTCCTTCACACCATGGTCTTTGGCCACGCCCACATGTAGTCACACCCTTTAGCCAATCATTAATATCTGCTCTGGACATTCACCACACTGTATCGCCTCTTCTCAATCTCTGTATCCTGTTGCAGGTATCTATAATAGGTATCTATAGCACTTCCATGCAACAGCATCTGCAGGAGCCTGAAGTTACTACTACCTTAAACACGCAAGGTGGTTTTTGGCCAGTGCACTTGAATGCTTCTGTATGGTGTTGATTTAGAGATTTTGTGTTTGTGTGGTGTGTCCAAGTGTAGGTCACTGTAAGCTAATGAAAGGTGATCTACAACTGGCCCTAGCTACTGCTAGTTCTTTGGAGATGGGTCATATAAACGTTTTGTAAACATAGCACCTTCTTAGCACTGATTCCTCAAACTGCTAGTTCTGGTTTGTGTCGAGTATTGTTTGGGTCTCGTGTTGTGGTACAGCTTTTGCTGGATGCACAGCTCCACAGATTGAGAAGGATGCACAGAAGGAGGTGCATGATGCGGTAAAATTGCCATAGCACAATATTTTGGGTTCCTCAGTGCACCATATTTGTTCTGCTCTGTTGTAACAGACATAGTGGTGCCACATTTATAAAGGCAATGTTCTGTTTTCAACATTTCAAATACTGTGCTGCACTGCATCCAGTGAAACGTAATATGCAACTGGGGAAAGCATAAGCCTTCATTCCACCAGTGGGCCATGAAGCACCCTGGTGAGGATGGTGAGGTCACCCATGAAGCAGTCATGACGTGCTCAGATAGGGGAAGTGGTTTGAAGTGAGCCAGATATGCCATATACTGTATATCCATATTAATGTTATATTAAGTATATTGCGATAAATGTATTAGGTAAACATATAGCAGAGTAGCAGCTAATGAAACCTCAATTACAAATAATTGATCAATTATTCAGTGATTAATTATTAATTATTATCAATTATTACGAATTATTAAATATTAATGATCAAGTATCATATAAAATATATTTGCATGACACTAAACGTAAGTGTGATATTAAACATCCAACAAAACTTGAACAAAACACAGTTTAAAAAACATGGATCAGGCCTATCAGAGAGCTGTGTGGGTGTGGCTAATGAGCAGCTTGATTGACAGCTCTCTGTCCAACACTTCTAGCCTACTCTGGCACTCATAGAGAAAGCTACAGTCATTATGCAGCTTTTCTGTGATGCTAACTGTATGAAAATGTCACGGAGCAGTGCACAGGATTATCTGGGAATCGTCACCCAAGATTAGCATTCTATCAGTTTACGTGGAGAGGAGAGAAGGAATGGTGACACTGGTCATTGGAACATCATCTAATGGGTGTAATAAGTACACGCCTTGTTTTCTGTTTGCCTGCAGGGACAAGATCAACCTAATGAGGCAGCACAGGTTCAGGTTCACAGGGTCCGTACGATTCATACATGAGTAATAAGCCAGCATTTTGAGAGGATGGAGTGAGAAGGACTGGTATAAGGAAATACATGGGCTGATTCTACAACACCACACACACCCGCACACACACACACATACACATGCGCACACACATACACATACACCCACACACGCACATACACAGGCGCACACACGCACATACACATGCACACACACACGCGCACACATACACATGCACACACACATGCACATACACACCCACACACGCGCGCACACACACACACATGTGCACACACACACACAGACCCACACACACACGCACCCACACACCCCCACTCACACACAAACATACACGCACGCACACACCGACATACATACATACACATACACACACACACACACACACACCCACATACATACACACACACGCGCGCACACACACACACGCATACACACAAACACACACATACCACACACACGCACACACATACACATACACCCGCACATACACACGTGCACACATACACATACACACCCACACACGCACACACATACACACCCACACACGCACACACATACGCCCACACACGCACATGCGCGCACACACACACAAACACAAACACACACATACACACACGCACGCACACACATACACACGCGCACACATACACGCGCACACACCCACACACACGCACATACACACACACCCACCCACACACACGCACATACACACCCACCCACACACACGCACATACACCCACACACACGCACATACACACGCACACACATGCACACACACAGACACACACGCGCACACAGACCCACACACACATGCGCACGCACACACGCACACACACATACGCACATACACACACAAACATACGCACACACACACACACCCACATACATACACACGCACACACACACACATGTCTGGAACAAATGACCCAGGCGTGTCCCGGAAGCAGCATTTTCCCGCGCTCTCGGTCAGTGTGTCTGGTATGTGTGTTAATCGTGGGATTTGAACTGTGATAGGCGAGGTCATTAAACTGGAGGAGAAAAAGGGTGATGTAAAGGAAAGAAAGTGCATTATACATGAGAGAAAAACTGTGTGTGTGTGTGTGTGTGTGTGTGTGTGTCTCCATGTGTTATGAGGCGGCAGATCGGTCCCTCGTGGGAAGCAAACGTCCCAGTGCATATTTCCTCTGTTCTTCAGTTTAAACAAACTGTTAATCTAACTCACACTCCAGTCACATGCAGAGAGAGAGAGACGGAGAGAGAATGAATCTTCCTTAAGGCTCAGCCACGGATCTTACAGAGGTCAGGAGTGTGAAGGACAGCTGGTCAGACTCACGGTCCAGATATCATTCAGCAAGACCCCTGCTGGAAACAGAGCAGAAAGAGCAGGCCTCCAGGGCAAACATATTCAACTTCCATAGGATAGGTTGAAGGATTCATGGTGGGGCATGACTGATATGACAGTGATAACAGTTTTAGGAGCAAAAAAAAAATCTGTTAATATTTGATGTGTTGGCCAATTCAAATTTTAAATCCAAACCAACAGCAAACTCTCACAGGACCATATATATTAAATCTTATGTTATGTATCATATACAGGGGTTGGACAATGAAACTGAAACACCTGGTTTTAGACCACAATCATTTATTAGTATGGTGTAGGGCCTCCTTTTGCGGCCAATACAGCGTCAGTTGGTCTTGGGAATGACATATACAAGTCCTGCACAGTGGTCAGAGGGAGTTTAAGCCATTCTTCTTGCAGGATAGTGGCCAGGTCACTACATGATGCTGGTGGAGATTCGTCCTTCTTGGTGGTATGCTGAACATTCAACCCTGGATACCGTGGCTCTTGATACATCACAAAAGACTTGCTGTCTTGGTCAACAGATTGCGCCAGCAAGACGTGCACCAACAATTTGTCCTCTTTTGAACTCTGTAATGTCACCCCATAATGACTGTGTGCATTGCAGTATTTTTTGAGCAGAAACTGTGTGCTCTTACCTGCTAACTGAACCTTCACACTCTGCTCTTACTGGTGCAATGTGCAATTAATGAAGATTGGCCACCAGGCTGGTCCAATTTAGCCATGAGACCTCCCACACTAAAATGACAGGTGTTTCAGTTTCATTGTCCAACCCCTGTATATCAAAAAAATGAACAGTATGCAGAATTTCCATTTTGCTCCATAATTATATCCCCATGTCTGGGAATGTTGCACATTTCCAGACACTCCGGTGAAATGTAGACCCTATATTTTTTGTTTAGCAGACATATGTATGTTTATGTATTCATCCATTTTCTAAGCTTGTTATGGTGGGTGCTGGAGCCTATCCCAGCACTCACTGGGTACTGAGAAACATGATGTATCAGTATGTATTTTATCACAACACATGCACTCATCATCCATCAGAGAAATAGTTGCATCCAAAAGGAAGTGTGGGGTCGCAGTGACATTGGGAAGGAAGATAAAGCTCACCAGGATCTATAAATGCTGATTAATATAGACTGATATATATTTATTGAGCTACACATACAGAAGTCTCTCAGTATGGTGTCAGGCCGCCATGTTTGCTAACCCAACATGCCAGACGTTTCAGCATGGTGTTGTAGAGGTTCCTAATGGTGTCCTGTGATAATCCATCCCATGCAGTTTGAATATTCTCACACAGTTCATGCAGATTGTGCGGTAGGGGTGAAGGTGACACCAGGTCACTGGGACGTATAACCTGCTGCTGTTCACTCCAGGACAGTCTGGCACAGTCACCGTCTTTGGTGAAGTGGTGTTAAGGGCAGCCGTCGTAGCGGTGTGTGTATGAATGACTCCTGGAGGGCATCGCTGCTAGCTGAACGTCTGCAGTCATGGCTGATGTGTTAGTCAGCTACAGCGATAAGGCCCGTTCTTGCTGAATGTGGCTTGATGTAGCTGCAGGGTATATGAGACGTGTTTCCTCATTTTAATGTTTGAGCTGTAGTTTCGCTATACCTAGTATAGCGCAGGCAGTCCTGTGGAGTTTCATTGTGGAGTTCATTTCAGATGCCTTCTGGTACTTGTGGTGAAGTGACGTGACAAGCCCACCAAACCATTCGACCATGGTTCCTCTACACACAGATTTGTTGGTTGTATCCACCAAGATGAAAGCAGGACTCGTCACTGAAGATGACTTGCTGTCGAGTCATCTTCATAGAGGCACTCCATGTGAGTCTGGCACGACATCATTGCAGACTGTGGGGACATTGGTGTGGTGTTAAGGGCAGTCATCGTAACCCTAACGGTGCATGCATGTGGACCTGCCGTTGTGCAGCCATCTGCCAATGGTGCTGAGGGCATTGCTGCTCGCTGAATGGCTGTTGGGTCAGTCAGGTACACTTAAGGTACATTAAGTCCAATCCTTCTTTATATATTTGTGTATGTGTGTCTATATATATATATATATATATGTGTATATATGTATATATATATGTGTATATATGTATACATGCAAGATTGTGTAGGGGTATATATGGGTGTAGAGATGCGTATGACTGGTTGAAGTAGGTCTCTTAGATTTTGGGTTGTTTGTATTTGGCATTTAAGTGAGAAATGACACACACACACACACACTGACACACACACACACACACACACAAGGATGTGTGATTCTTTAGGCTCTCAGGGCAGAAAGCCAGTCTAGCTTGGCTGAAGGTGCGAGAATATCACAGTTTTATATTGCTGTGTGTGTGCTGTGGGAGATTGGATGCTTCTGCTTTAAGGCTGAGTGCTGTGTGGGGACAGAAAGGTTGGCAGATGCTGTTTGGCAGACTTCAAGTGCCAAGATTCCTGCGTCTGAGGCACACACACTCTCCGACACCATGCAGTCACGACTTACACACCCTCTTTCTGGATGTGTGTTCTTTTATTATACACATACAGATACACAAACACACGACGTTGTATTTATACCTTGTGAGGACATGACATATGTCCCATATGTAGGTGTCCTTTGTCATAAAGGCTGCTTTTGTCTATTTTGATCTTAATTTGGACCGCAATTTTAAATATGTAATAAAGCAGTTTCAAGCCATTAGGCATCTGGCTCTGCATATCTATATAAGCTCACCGGGTGAAAATGACTCACCTGTGACTGAAACATACCTAATCATGTGTAACACCTCCACGAGCACAAATAACAGCTGTGATTGGATTTGGCGTGGACTGGACAAGTTTCTAGATGTAGGCCACATCAGTGTTTACTCTAGCAATAAACAATAGCACGGTTGGGCCAGATTTGGTGGATACCTTTCCTGGTACAACCTGGAGGAGGATTACCTGCAGACTGGGATTTTAGACGAGACCCATATGACCATATGCTTCAAGACACCTGCAAATTCAGCTACTTCCTTCACATGAGACATTCACTGCACTGTACCACCTCTTTTCAATCTGTGAATCCTGTCACACGCTGCGGGTATTTATAGCCCTATCTTCCTTGTGCAAAGCCATTTGCAAGGATCTAAAGCTGCTGCATTCTTAAACAGGCAATGTGACTGATTTTTGTCTATATATAATATATATTTTTGTGTATTATGCTTCTATTAAGTGATTTTGCTCGAATTAAAAACAATCTTAACTTGTTAGTGATGCCTGTTAATCTTAAATTATCCATTAGCCATTGTTCCAACTGGCCTGTGAGTGTTGTTCTTGGTGTCATCAGTGGTCATTCTTAGTTTAGTGCTCTGACTGGTGATATATGTTATTATCTAGCTGCACAGGGGAACATCACACTCCTAACTTTAGAACCTGCTACTGCTGAGTCTGCAGTCATGTTTTCTAAATGATACCACAGAGTCTCTAGAGCTAATTCCCTACATTAACTGCATCTGCTGGTTATAGTTCATTCTGATTGCTCTCAAGCAATGACAACGACACGCTGATCTATATGCACTGTGATGTAATGCACGGTTGGTGTAGCTCAGTGGGTAACACCACTTCTCAGAATGCCACCTCTACGTGTGGGAGACTGGGGTTCGAATCCCAGTCTGGCTGACTATGCTGAGCTATACCAGTAAGAGTCCTTGGGCAAGACTCCTAACACTACACTGGCCTACCTGTAATCATTAACCTTGTAAGTCGCTCTGGATAAGATTTCAGGTTCGAGAAATAACTAGAGAGGAAGATGGTGTATAAACCAAAAGATGATGCATTGGACAGCTGAAAATGAGATTTTGCACAATTGGTGTTTTGTTAATTCTTAATTCATGACATCCGGACAAGCTTCTCTAATAATCCGTTATCAGCTAGTTTAATTAGCCAGCTAATATTCAGAAGAATATGAGCTGCTCGTGAACTCACTGAATGTGTTGCGTGTGACTTGGGTTGTTTGCAGATATCTTTGGATATCTGTCAAGTTCTACAGCAATCATGTTCCATGCAACTCACAAATGTGCAACTAGTTGCATGAAAATATCATTGCTGTCCAAAGAACAACGAGTTTCCCCACGCTGCCAACTTTACAAGAGAGGCCAAAAACCTATTGTAATTTTAATGTAAGTCAATGGAACCAGCCGTTTTCCCATGTGACTTTGTGCCATTTCTGTTGGTCCATTCATTACGAGATTTTCAAGCAATGTAAACGGCAGCTGCTGCGTTCAAATGATGCATAAAAACAGAAATCGACAAAAATGGACATACATGCTTTTTGCTGGACACTGATGAGTAAAATGAAGCATGCAACTTCTGGCAGTTAGCCAAGTTTTAGTTTTTCTTTAGTTGTTTGATTTTTATATCCTGAAAATCTACAGAAACAAACACTCACAAACAGAAATCCACACTTCCAGTCCAGAGTGCTAATATTCCGTGTGGGTGATGTGAGAGCGTGTGTGATGGTGTCATGGGAACATAACCTACACCATTGCCTCCGACTTTCCTCTTCATTCCTCTCCAAACAGTGGACAAGCTCTTTCTGGACAGCACTTCCTCGCTTGGTGTTGTCATCTCCCCGTGGCTCTTTGATGAGGGTCACTGGTTTCATAGGTCTCAGAGTTCTTATGTGTGTTAGTAAACTGTGGTTCAGGGCCACAGAGAGAGTGAGAGAGCCAGTCCTCGCTCGCCCTCCTGTAATGTTCAGAGCAAAAGAGAGCGAGCTCTGTTCTCTTCTGTACTGGAGGACACAGGGAGCCGAGTGTGCTCCCGTTAGAAACTAGCGCATGACTTTCACTTAGACACTAACTACACCCTAAACACTCACTGTCCCCAACCGGGTGTTTCACCAACTGAAACAGCTCAAGGGTCATGAGAAAGCAAATGAGCTGATGCGCTTTAAAATGGTGGAGGTCATTTCAGAGGCCTGCTTAACACAGCGAGGCAGGCAACTTCCATGCACTTCACACACATACTGCTGTTCAAAAGTTTGGTGTAATGTTTTCGGGTTTAGAAAATTGTTTGTCAGAGTTTTCTTGGTCCACCACATTTTACACAAATGTCCAGATTTGGTTTATCATGTCACACCCATCATCAAAAGATAGTTGCACTTAAAAGGAATCAGCCGACAGAAATGAAACTTGGTGCGTAGGTTTGACATTGTGAGACACGCGAATGATTCAGGTTTCACGCGTGGCCGTGCATGTGATGCGGGCATGGACAGGCTTTATTGCTGTACCTGACTGAACCAACAGCCATGACTCCGAACATTCATTGAGCAGTAATGCCCTATGTGAGTCATCCTGTTAGTGCCAGCGTCATTGGCAAACAGCTGCACAACACAGGACTACATGCATGCAGACTGTTAGGACGACTGCCCTCAGCACCACGTAAACGCCGCCAGAGACTGCGATGATGACGTGCCAGATTGTCATGGAGTGACTCAGAATAGCAGCGGGTCATCTTCAGTGAGGAGTCCCACTTTTGACTTGGTGGCGAAGACCTATGAATCTGTAGGCACCGTGGTCAGCACTAACATGAACAGTTTTGTTATCAAGTGTCACACTCCCAGAAGACCTTTCGTTACTCCACCTCCACCCCTACCGCAAAATCTGCAGGAACTGTGTAAGAATATTAAAATAGCATGGGATGGATTATCACAGGACACCATTAGGAACCTCTACAACTCCATGCTGAGACGACTGGCATGTTGAATTGGCAAACATGGTGGCCCGACGCCATACTGAGAGACCGTACTTCTGTATGTGTAGCTCAATAAATATTGCCCATATCCTGATAACCTTTATCTACCTTTCTGATAGCACTGCAATCCCACACCTCTGTCTGGGTAATACCTAATAACTGTTTTGACTGGAAGATAAATAGATAAAGAACGGTCTTTGACTATTGCACACTATTGTACTGTACACGTCCTCCCCAGACCCGGACTTGCTTGGTGTGCACTTTTAATTTCTCCTAGCTATTTGTGATTAGTAGGACCTAACAAGTGTAAAAACTAAACATGGTCTTTTTACAGGAAGTTGTTTTGGCAAAAAACAATGTCCTCATATGAGGACGCAGGATCTCAGGAGGTTAAGATGGTGTCTGGTATAAACTTATTACGCCATAGCTTCAGCAATGTTAAGATGATTCTAAAACTATATTATTATGTAATAGGTTTTAATGCAGTTACTGAAATGTCAAGATGGAAACCTGTAAACAAATTACAGGAACTAGATTACGGTACATTAATTATGTAATGAATTATCGTTGCCCTCAAATCTGGGAAGGTTTGTACAATTTCCTTTTACACTACATAAATTCTTTCACCAAAATGATTAATATGGCACATGACACGTGGGTGGTGTAATCAGAAGGTATGCTGTTTCCATGTTAAATGTGTGTGTTTATGTGACTGTAAACTCTTCTGTGCGTCCCTCTCTCTGGCAGAACGCCATGGTGTCGTTTAAGGAACTGTGTGGTCTGACCCCGGCGGCCAACATGAAGCAGTGTATCTTGACTGTGTCGTCGTGGCTGCTGAACAGTGAGCGCTCCCTGCGGGTTACAGTGGACCTGAGCGAGGCCTATCCCACCATGGAGGCGCAGGGACCCGTCCCAGAGCTTCTGCGCAAAGTCCTCATGGCTTATGACACGGTACGCATACACACTAGAACACTAACACTTAAAAAATGATTTGGGCATAGTGAAGCCCTGTGTGCTACAAGGCTATTGCAGCTAACAATGCAGACCGTGCTGAGCTGTGATGTAACCGTAGATACACAAACCATGTATTCAAGTCAAAGTAGAGATCTCCAAGGTAAAACATTCATCAGGTAAAAGTAGACATTACAGTTACTGTACACCAACACACTACTTACAGTACACTAACACATTACACTTACTGAATTACTGTACACCAACACACTACTTACAGTACACTAACACATTACACTTACTGAATTACTGTACACCAACACACTACTTACAGTACACTAACACATTACACTTACTGAATTACTGTACACCAACACTCTACTTACAGTACACTAACACATTACACTTACTGAATTACTGTACACCAACACACTACTTACAGCACACTAACGCATTACACTTACTGAGTTACTGTACACCAACACACTACTTGCAGTACACTAACGCATTACACTTACTGAGTTACTGTACACCAACACACTACTTACAGCACACTAACGCATTACACTTACTGAGTTACTGTACACCAACACACTACTTGCAGTACACTAACACATTACACTTACTGAATTACTGTACACCAACACACTACTTACAGTACACTAACACATTACACTTACTGAATTACTGTACACCAACACACTACTTACAGTACACTAACACATTACACTTACTGATTTACTGTACACCAACACACTACTTACAGTACACTAACGCATTACACTTACTGAGTTACTGTACACCAACACACTACTTACAGTACACTAACGCATTACACTTACTGAGTTACTGTACACCAACACACTACTCACAGTACACTAACGCATTACACTTACTGAGTTACTGCACACCAACACGCTACTTACAGTACACTAACGCATTACACTTACTGAGTTACTGCACACCAACACGCTACTTACAGTACACTAACGCATTACACTTACTGAGTTACTGCACACCAACACACTACTTACAGTACACTAACGCATTACAATTACTGAGTTACTGTACACCAACACGCTACTTACAGTACACTATCACATTAACACTATTCTCTACTCCAGCTGCTTTGCTACCAGACTGCGGGTCAGGTTCCTGGACAGGGATTAAGCCTAGTCCTTGACAACTTATCCTTTAATCATGTTGTAGCAACAGCCTAATGTTGTACCAGTTAGGTGGATCCTTAGAAGGCCCTAAAATGTCTTAAAGATATTTTTTTAAAAACTCAAACTTTTTATTAAAACCTCATTTTCCTTCTAAAGCAACACCATGTAGGATTTGGCGACCTCTCTGGTAGAAATATATAATTACACCCAACATACAAGAACATTTTGAAGAGTCGTGGTTCAGACCCCCACAAGAAGGTGAATCTGACTTCTGAGACCATGTTGAAACAGCATAATCAAAGAGATCTCAGTCAAATCTCAGTGAAGAGTCTTCTAAAGGATATAACTGAATTATCTACGACTGTCAGATCTTCATCAGTATAATGTTTATTTGGCATTTGCGGTCTAAACATAAAGACTGACCTTCTGTTTGAGTGTGTGTTGCAATAATATGTATGACATGGTCCACAAAACCCCCTTTAAATCCGTCCCGGTTCCTCTGACTCTTAAATGAATATTCTAGGCTTTACATGGTGACTTCCTGTGGTGCACACACGGCGAACTGTAGCGAGCTCTTTCTTTCTCCTTACCTAGTAACGCAGCTACTTTCAGTTTTGGTGAAACATATATGCCTGATAAGGGGGTTGAAAATGGGGCCATGATAGGTCATGGTGAAAATTAAACTTATTCAGACTAACCCATTAAGCAAAAAACTTAAATTAATTTGCATAATTCGCTGATAATGAAATGATTGCGACCATTTACATGCATGCAAACAAAAACTTCATGCATGCATTCATGCAGTAACTTGAGTTATTAATGCAAACAAACCACAAGATGAGTTTTACACTACAGTTTCAGATTCATTTATCTTTGTGGCAACAATCAACACTCAATCAAAAACAAAAACAATCAAAAACAAAAAAACTTACAAAAGACTGGTTATGGGCGGAGCATGCGTATGGAGAAGTCATTTCTCATAGAAGGCAGTGCATTACACTGGTGAACAGACGACACCGTACGCACAGCCAGCATGCCACACATGGCTCTTTCACACGTTGTGACACAGTACACAGTTAGTTACTTCACTTAGCACTGACACAGCACAATGTGTCAGACTCTATATACACACACACACACACACACACACGCACACACAAACATACACTCGCTCACAGTGTTACACCAAGCAGTACACTTTTCCTGCAGTAAATTTCTATACTGATCAGAGCGGACAGCCTCATGCATAATTTGTGTGTGTGTGTGTGTGTGTGTGAAGCACAGCTGAAAGCATCTGCCACAGAAGAGCACTGCACATGTTCTAGTCTAGTCTTTCCACTGTGAATAGTGTTCATGTCCCAATTAAAATGGAAATCCAGTTTAAAAATCAGATCTTTTCATTTTCTTCACTTGTTGCTGATTAGCCAAGACATGGACTACAGCATGCTGCAAAGCTGGGAACCGTAGTATCATCCAACCTCATCAACCTTTATCTTCCTTCCGTATAGCACTGCTATCTGACACTGGATGTGGCCAGTCCTTTAGCGATGAGGATATGTTTAAAAATGATATTGAAGTGGTAAAAATAGTCTGATACTGCATAAGAACTGACGTACATGTGAAGGTTAAAATGTGGAAATCGTACCTATAAAAGACATTGCTACTGTTTGGGAAGACTTAATGCAACAAGTTGCAATCATGGGCTGTACTGGAAATGGCATATACTACATGCTACTTGCTTACTAATTCTGCCTAAAAGTGGTATGGAGTCTGCTGTTCTAGACTCTCTAGAATACAGAAGGAGATATCTTCATGGTGTACTGCATCCCAGCATGCACAGGGGCCTCACCAGCTCTCAGCCAGCTTTAGGCAGGTAACACTGGAGAGCAAAACACAGCTAACTCTGAATATTAGTGTGAATTTAGTGCTAGGGTAGCTAACAGCTAGGCTAACCGTATCTCGGGTGAACTGAGCAGCGTTAGCAGCAGCTAGCTCTAAACAGTGGATACAGTAATGACAGCTCTGAGGTAAATGTAGGTGTAGTGACTGTAGTGGGGTATGTTTTCATCAGAATGAGGCTTAGAAAGTTCAAATATACAGGTCTGAAGATTAATAAAAGATAAACTCGCTTTAGATGTGGAGTTTTAGAGCGAAATACCCGAGGGTAGCTAACAGCTAGGCTAACCGTATCTCGGGTGAACTGAGGAGCGTTAGCTGCTGCTAGCTCTAAACAATGGATACAGTAATGACAGCTCTGAGGTAAATGTTGGTGTAGTGACTGTAGTGGGGTATGTTTTCATCAGAATGAGGCTTAGAAAGTTAAAATATACAGGTCTGAAGATTAATAAAAGATAAACTCGCTTTAGAGGTGGAGTTTTAGAGCGAAATACCCGAGGGTAGCTAACAGCTAGGCTAACCGTATCTCGGGTGAACTGAGCAGCGTTAGCAGCAGCTAGCTCTAAACAGTGGATACAGTAATGACAGCTCTGAGGTAAATGTTGGTGTAGTGACTGTAGTGGGGTGTGTTTTCATCAGAATGAGGCTTAGAAAGTTAAAATATACAGGCCGAAGATTAATAAAAGATAAACTCGCTTTAGAGGTGGAGTTTTAGAGCGAAATACCCGAGGGTAGCTAACAGCTAGGCTTACCGTATCTCGGGTGAACTGAGCAGCATTAGCAGCAGCTAGCTCTAAACAGTGGATACAGTGATAACAGCTCTGAGGTAAATGTGAGGTAAGTGGTCATATGACTGTATTAGTACACTACACTGTAGGTCAGAACTTGTTACTGTACTGAGTACTACACACAGGAGGCGTATAACGTATTCAGTACATACTACTGTAGTGTGCAGTATAGTATTTTGCCATTACGAATACAGCCATGGTGGAAAAACTAAAACAAAAAATTCAGTAGTATGCATTAGGAAAGTTAACCTAACCACAGCTGCTCACATCTGGAGAGCTGCACTCAAGATTTTACTCACAGATTTATGATAAGGAAGGTCAGGGAGAAACAGTCACAGAGAAAACAACCTGAAAGCAGCAGGAGTAACACAGAGAACAGTAAGCTCTGAACTGCACCCCAGTCATCTCCATACCTGCACACCACGCAGAACTAATCTAAACACCTCACACAAACATTCCACACAAGAACTCAGTTTTAACTATGTACTGGTCAAACGAAACTAGAACAGAGTCTTGTATCCAAATTCCAATTATGGAGATTTTTTTTTTAATTCCAATTAAACATTTCCTGAAAGAGATTTTACCCAGCTTAAGACAATATCCATTTAATGGTTAAGTTGGTGCAAGCAGCTGGTGGAGTAATATTCCAAAATGTACTAAAATCACGTTATTAATTAAGTTATTAAAAATTAAAAATGCAGCAGTGCCTGAAGCTCTTGGTAAGTGGCCATTATAATCACCACCACATGTTCAGCTTTAAAAGAAGTGAAATAAATAAAAGCAAAACTGGAGTTAATACTGACGCTGCTTTCCACCGTTGGAGACGATGTAAAGGCGCTGGAGACGAGTAAAGGGATAACGTTTGATGCTGAGCTCCTAACATTCCTGCTAGACTCGTAAGGAGGACAGTGAGAGGAGATGGGACTGCATTTCCTTATTTCTTATGATAGGTGATTTACCCATCTTGCATGTTTAAGGTGGTAGTAACCTCTGTCTCCTGCAGAGAGCGCTGAATGATGGCGCTATAAATACCTGCGGGCTGAGATTATTGAGATACCTAGATTAAGCAAAGATTAAGCGTACAGTCATACAGGTTTATCAGCAGTGGCAAAAATCCCAGTCTACAGGGAATTCTCCCCCGAATGCTTTAATGCTAGAGTGTATGAATATTGCTCGTGGGGGTATCACACACTATAAGGTACTTTACACTCACAGGTGACTCATTCTTTGATCTTATGTTGCCCCCTATTGTCTGGAGTATGAATCCAACAGTTGCATTATCTCACACATGGCTTCTTTAAGTGTCACTGTTTAGTTGTCATACTGAATCACTCTACCATTTGGACACACATACACACTCGGTGAAGACTGACCTCAGCATCATCACACTTTAACCTTCTTCTGTGAGGTTGTTGAGTTTTGGTCAGAAGCCACAGATTTAGAAACACACACTCAGATCTGCAGCCCACACAGGAAAGGATCAGGTGTGTGTGTGGTGGGGGGTTGGGGGTGTGGGTTTGTTTGTTTGTAAAATGGTTGAATGAATGAAGTCACTGTTCTCTAAGTAGCAGTAACAATGAAATGGCACTAATCTCCCCCCACTCCGCTGCAGGAAGCACATTTGTTTCTTATTCCGGCCTGTAAAAAACAATGAATCTCAAAGTAGTACCAAACTGTGTGTGTGTGTGTGCATATGTGTCCCACTTCCTACGGAGACTTGACTTCCTGTTTCCTGTCTCTGGTTTCCTGTAGATGATCCAGACGAGTCGCACTTTGATTGAATCAGCAGACAGTGTTTACTGCAAACTCACACAAGCACAACGGGCAGGTAAGAATACACATACACACACATTCTGTATACGTCCCATATATATTAAATACATGTACGTGGGTATATGTAATAACATTGCTAATATGTATTATATGCATGTATATTCTTGTATATGTATTTTTTTATTGTATATGTAATATTAATATGCCCCATATATGGTCACTGTCCAAAGTAACAACCATGGCAACCATGTTTTACTTTTATAAAAGCAATTCCTGAGCTTTTCCGGTGGTCCAATCATCATGACACCACGTCACATGCTGAACTCTATATATATATATATATATATGATTTTGTTTTGGGCCAACGATTCATACATATCATTATATATATTCATACATACATTCATATATATCACACAATCTATATTTAAATAAACAACCTATAGCACATTGAGGGTGACCCCATTTACAATGTAGCCGAGCCTACACATAAAGCAGCAACTGAGGAAAGTGAAGAAGCAAAGCAAAAGTTGATTTTAAAATGAATTTAAAAATAATATCATTATCATAATTGTAACATTTAAGCTTAAAACCATCATTCGAATCAGATTAAAACTATAAAATAACACAATGAAAAATTAAATAGAATCAAATAGGGGTAGAATAATTAAAACCCTTCAGAATAATACAAATAAAAGAATGTAAAGTATAACACCACAAACTACACTGTAGCTAGAAAGTAAAATTTAAAACAAATGAGCACTAATAAACCACAGTAACTAAAAACATACCAAAGTCATTTAAATAGTGACTATTAACAATTGCAAGTATAGTGGAAGTGGTTACAAACTACAAGTATAAAAAATGGTCATGTGACACCAGCGACGTGTGCAGTGTTAAACTGCAGCTTGCTGGTGGACTGATTTCCCTAGTTCAGTAAGAACTCTCGACACCTGAAGGATAATACAGTCACTGGACCGACTCTGATAAACTGCATTATTTACATTCAGCATTCCTGTAATAAATAATATACACATACCCTACTGCTCTAAAGTCATAATTCAAGATTCAAGAGTTTTATTGGCATATACACAGCATAACAAGCAGTTACATTGTACAATGAAATTCTTACTTTGCAGTTCCTCCATTCCCGACAGTCTTAAAAAAATAAATATCAATATAAAAGGAGAGAGAAAAATAAGAAGTATAATATATATATATATATATATATATATATATATATATATATATATATATATATATATATATATATATATATATATATATATATATATGTTATAACAGTTATATAAGTTATAACAGTTATAACAGAAATACTATAGTACAGTATAATATAATATAGTGCAGCATACTAAGACACTATAATGTACTATGCTATACTATGTGATGTACTGTACTCTAGTTTACTATAGTTGTGTTATTAGTGAGATGTTTTGAAATGTGAGGCACTGTGGATGTCAGTTTCTTTGTCAGTTGTAGATCTTAATTTATTTATATATATATATATTTTTTTTTACAGGTTCTTGTGAGCCGTTTTACAATAACAACAACAACAAATAAAAATAAACAAGTATCTATATGTGAAAATGGTTGGTGTTAGACAGCTGTTACAAATACAGGTCCTCTTTGCTGATACAGGGTTAGCTTAGCGGTTCAAAGCCAGGGCAGGTTTGTTTAAAGAGAATGCAGGAAGAGGCATGTAGTGTTAGTGAGGCTGGGGGATCAGTGGACGTGCCTGGTAAATCCGCTCTGTGTGAATCTCGCTGGACAAAACAACTGACAAGCACTAATTAGTCAATCAGAGGAGATCTGGGTGGACTGTAGGAGAGCATTCTGATTGGCAGCTCAATATAATCAGACAGACCCAGATACACAACACACACAGATCAATGGACACCGACGGAGAGACCTTGCGCTTCTGAAAGCCTTTTATTTAAGCAGTATTAGGAGGAAAGAGACGGTGGAATTAATCATAATGTGATTTATTACTGTCGGTCTTACCGAACTGCAGGAGAGCGTAGCGCACACGCGCACACACACACGCGCGCACACACGCACACGCACACACACACATCTTTTATCAGAAGTGCAGAGTGAATAAGATGTGGTTTGATATGGTGCGGCTGCTTTATCTGTGTGTATTTGTGGAAGTGTGTTTGTAGATGTGTATGAGTATGTATAGGTGTGTGTGTGTGCGCATGTGTGTTTGTGTGTGTGTGTGTGTGTTTGAAATAGGGAAGTCATACAGTTGTTTGAACTTGAGTTTGGTGCCCACACACACACACACCTCCACACACACACCTCCACACACACACACACACCTACACACACACACACACACACCTACACACACACACACACACACACCTACACACACACACACAGAAATAAAGCACTCACACAGAAAGAGTGAGAGAGCGAGAAATGAAGCGCACACACAGAATGAGAGAGAGATGAACCTTACAGAGAGAGAGAGAGTGAGAAATGAAGCGCACACACAGAATGAGAGAGAGATGAACCTTACAGAGAGAGAGAGAGCGAGAAATGAAGCGCACACACAGAATGAGAGAGAGATGAACCTTACAGAGAGCGAGAGAGAGAGAAATGAAACACAGGAGCACTCGCTCTGTTATCCATCATTTTAAGGCATCATGGTGGGGATGTAGCCCCCTAAAGCTTTTCTCAGTATCTTTTCTCCCTCTCTCTCTTTTTCTCTTCCTCTCTCTCTGTCTCTCTGTCTCCTTCCGTCTATCTCTCTCTTTCTCTCTCACCCCTCCACCTCCTCCATCAGCTCTTCAGCTGAGCCTCTGAGCTCTCAGCCATTAACCCTTTTATTCTCTGTCTGTCAGCATTTACCTAATCACTCTCTCTCAGTTCTCTCCTCCCTCACTGTCACTCTCTCTCTCTTTCTCACATCCCACATTATAATCCCATCATTCTCTTCCCTCCTTACTCATTTTCCCTGTCTTTCTCCCTCTCTCTCCTGTCTTTTTCTCTCTCGCACTCCTTTTCACTCGCTTTCACACATCCAACATTAACCCTATCAACCTTTCTGCTCTCCTCACTGTCTCTCTCACACCACCAGCATTAACCCCAGCACTCTCTCTCTCTGTCTCTCTCACACACCACCAGCATTAACCCCAGCACTCTCTCTCTGTCTCTCTCACACCACCAGCATTAACCCCAGCACTCTCTCTCTCTCTGTCTCTCTCTCACACCACCAGCATTAACCCCAGCACTCTCTCTCTGTCTCTCTCACACCACCAGCATTAACCCCAGCACTCTCTCTCTCTCTGTCTCTCTCTCACACCACCAGCATTAACCCCAGCACTCTCTCTCTGTCTCTCTCTCTCACACAACCAGCATTAACCCCAGCACTCTCTCTCTCTCACACCACCAGCATTAACCCCAGCACTCTCTCTCTCTCTCTCTCTCACACCACCAGCATTAACCCCAGCACTCTCTCTCTCTCTCTCTCTCACACCACCAGCATTAACCCCAGCACTCTCTCTCTGTCTCTCTCTCACACCACCAGCATTAACCCCAGCACTCTCTCTCTGTCTCTCTCACACCACCAGCATTAACCCCAGCACTCTCTCTCTCTCACACCACCAGCATTAACCCCATACATTTCTCTCATGTTCTCTCTCTCTCTCTCTCTCACTCTCTCTCTCTCTCTCTCTCTCTCTCTCTTTGTCTCTCCCACTTATTCAGCCTTAAACCATCAGTCTTTCTCATGTCCTCACTCTCTCTGTCTCTGTCTTCTCTCTCTCTGTCTCTCACTCATTCAACCTTAAACCTAGCACTCTCTCTAATGTCCTCACTCTGTCTGAGTCTCCCCCTCCCATCGCTTTCTTTCCGTCTCTCTCACACATTCAGCATTAAACCCATCATTCTCTCTCATGACCTCAGGTTTTCTCTCTCTCTGTCTCCTCCTTCTCCCTCTCTCACCCCCACATTCAACCTTAAACCAGCACTCTACCACTCTTTCTTTCTCTCTGTCTGTCTCCTTTACCAACATTTGCCATGTCCCTCTCTCTTATCATTTAGCATCCAAAAACAAAACCCTTAAACTTTTTCTCTCTCTGTCTCTCTCTCTTTCTCTCTCTGTCTGTCTGTCTGTCTGTCTGTCTGTCTGTCTTTCTTTCTGTCTCTTACTCTGTCTGTTTTTCTCACACTGTCTCTATGCCTATCTGTCTCTCACCCTCCTTCTCTTACACACATGCAGTAAAGCAGGAGCTGAGGAAGAGTATGGACGTAAAGGACGGAGTCATTAGCAGTCATTAGTGGCATTAGCTGATGAGCGCTCCTCAGACGCAGACTGTCAGCGTGTGTGAAGTGTAGCAGCTTTTTAAAGCTCTCTTCTCCCATAAAGACGCACTGTTGGGGTCTGCATTGCCATGGCGATGCTATCCTCATGTTGCCACTGCTAAATGGAGAGAGAGAAAGAGAAGAAAGAGGAGAGAGAGTGACAGAAGAATATCAATAAGTAAACAAGTTCCTCTTGTTCCTTCGCCAGATTCTCGCCCACTCTTTCTCTCTCTCTCTCTCTCATTCACTCATTCTCTCTCTTTTTCTCTCTTTCTCTCTCTCTCTCTCTTTTTCTTTCTCTCTTTCTCTCTCTCTCCCTCGTTCAGAGGTTGAATCATTCTTCTCTAATGGCTCTCTTCACCGTTTCGTACAAAAATAGACACTTCCATGAGCACACTCTCATACTGTCCTCAGAGCCGCTTCTGAATGTTTAGTCATTTTTCATATTCAGGTTATTGTTCTCTCTCCCTCTCTCTCTCTCTCTCTCTTTCTTTCTTTTTCTTTTTCTTTCTTTATTCTCTCTCTTCTCTCTCTCTCTGCCTCTCACTCTCTGTTTCTCTCTCTTACTCTCTGTTTCCTTCTCTGGAAGTCTCTCTATGTCTGTTTCTCTCTGCCATTGTGATTTTACCCTTCTCTCACACACATGCTCTTTCTCTCTCACTCTCTTTTTAAATATCTCACTTTCTCTTTAAACCTTTCCAATTTTTCTCTCTTTATTCTCTCACAAGCTCCCTCACTTTTTCTCTCAATCTCTCTTTCTTCTCCCTTGCAATCTGTCTCTCTCTGTCTCTCTCTCTCTCTCACTCATTCAACCTTAAACCTGGCACTCTCTCTAATGTCCTCACTCTCTCTGAGTCCCCTCTTTCTCTCTCCTTCTTTCTGTCTCTCCCACACATTCAGCATTAAACCCATCATTTTCTCTCATGTCCTCACAGTTTTTCTCTCTTTCTCCTCCTTCTCCCTCTCTCTCTCCCACTCTTTCTTTCTCTCTGTCTGTCTCTTCTACCAACATTTGCATATCTCTCTCTTATCATTTAGCATCCAAAACCGAATCCCTTAATCTATCTTTCTCTCTCTGTCTCTCTGTCTTTCTCTTTCTCTATGTGTCTCTGTCTTTCTTTCTGTATCTGTCTATCTGTCTCTCTCTCTCTCTCTCTCTCTCTCTCTCTCTCTCTCTCTCTCTCTCTTTCCGATTAGAGTGGCTTTATTGGGATAAATGGTATGTTTGTTCCCCAGCAGTGAAAGGATGTGTGATTAACGCTGTCAGAACAAAGTCCTGTGTTCCGTTGTTTTGTTAGAGGGACGATCTCCTGGTTAGTGGATTCTGCGGAACTGTACCCGTTTATTCCTCTACACTGGAGGTTGAAAAGCTCTTTCCTGTGAACTTACGTCTTTTGGAGATGTTTATGTCTGACAGTGATCATACCCATAAATAGATACAACATGTATACACTCATCGTCAAAAGCACCCTGCACCCAGGAGGGATCTATTCACAGGAATGGAACTTCATCAGGAGACATGCACATAATTCAGGTTTCACGCTCGGGATGACTCATGGAGGGCAGAGCGTGAAACATGAATCGTTTAATGATTTCAAATCTTCCCACCAAGTTTCTTTCCTGTCAGTTGATTCCTTCTGGGTACAGCTACATGTGCACCTATTCTTTAGATGAAAATAATCATTAAGAAATACCAAAAATGAAAAAAGTAGGAAACAATAATACTAATAATATTAATACTAATGATATTAAGATAAGATAAGATATTTTATATATATATAATGACTATAAAAACTGTATATTCTAAACAGACAATAGACAGGTGAGGTAGCAGGTGAGGTGGTACTACTACTACTACTAATAATAATAACAGTAATAATAATAATAATAATAGTAAGCAGTGGGCTGGTATCTGTTGCTCTCCCCTCTTCCTCTCTGCATATGCGGGCTTGTCGTTCTGAGAGTCACAGCTGTCTGTCTCGTAATTAGCGTGAGAGGTCTGTTGAAGGTGTTGGTGACCTCGTCCTGCACTTCTCCACTGCAGACACTTTAGCCTCCCTTCCTTCTTTAGTCCTCTTATTCGCTTCACTGAACTCGCATTCCTTCTTTCTTTTTGTCTCTCTTCTCCTCTTTTTGTCTCCTGTTCACTTCATCATGACACCTCCGATGTCCCTGCTCAGACATGCCTCATCAGCGCAGCCAATCAGGAGTCAGCTGTTTTCAATAGAGGTTTTTTTTCTTTGCACATTGCCGTTTCCATGGAAACCATGTAAGCTGTCACTCAGTGGCATTATCTGTCATTAACCAGCATCACAAACATGAACACACTCACGCGCACACTCCTTCACTGAGAGCTCTGAAAGGCTGATTAGACTTCTTCGCCTGCGAGAAGCCCCATCAGAAACGAGCCAACTGGTTAAACTACTAAACCCTCTCTCCCTCTCTCCCTCTTTCTCTCTTTCTCTCTTTCAACCTTTCTCTTTTTAAGCTTTCTCTCACTATACCTCTCTTACTTCTCTCTCCCTTTCTCGCTATACCCCTCTTTCACTTCTCTCTCTCTCTCTCCCCCTTTCTTTCAACCTTTCTCTCCCTCTCTGTTTCTCTTCTCTCTACACCTTTTATTTCTCTCGCTCTTTTAACCTTTATCTCGCTATACTTCTCTCCCTCCCTCTCTCTCTACCTTTTTCAACCTTCCTCTCTATACCTTTTACTTCCCTCTCTACCTCTCATTTTACCTCTTTCTTTTTGAACCTTTCTCTCTATACTTCTCTTTTTCTTTACCTCTCCTTTAATTTCTCTCTCTCTCTCTCTCTCTCTCTCTCTCTCTCTCTCTCTCTCTCTCTCTTCTCACACCTACCTCTTGTATTGTATAAGTAATAATAAGTAAGTATGTTTTGTTCATTTTGATGGAGCTGAAAACGGACTGGGGAATTTACAGTCTGTTAGTCTATAAACCTGAGTTGAGCTTTCTGTGACACGGGCCCTTTAAAAAGCCGATGCAGAGTGTCGGGCTCGGCTGAAGCAGGTGTATGTGGCGCTGGAAGGTCGGTATGTGTGAAAATGACTGCATGAATCAAAGCCAAAGCAATAAATGTCTCCATTCTTTTGTGTCAAAGGCCATGCAGGCTGGTATTTATGCCTCTCCGTTCGCCTCTGAATCAGTTGTTCTGAGTAAAAGGTTGCCCGTGTGGGTGTGGACTCAGCTGTGAGGCGGTGGCAGGTGCTGAGACAAGAGAAGCATTTTGGCACCTTTAGCTCTAGCAGCCAAAGAGCATGTCACAACCTGCCTGCAGTCTCTCTCTTTCTCTCTCTATCTCTATCTCTCTCTCTCTCCCCCCTCCCTTTCTCCATATCTCTATGAATCTTCTCTCTCATCTATCTGTCTATCTATCTATCTATCTATCTATCTATCTATATATCTATCTATCTATCTATCTATCTATCTATCTATGACAAAGTGATGAAGTATTTACTGGTTATCTGTATATCTGTCTATCTGTCTATCGATAGTTACTGGTTATCAATCTGTCGCTCATATATACAGACGATATGGAAAACACAGTGGCTATAACTTTGTAGAAACCTACAACACTTGTGTCTGGTCAACTTCATTTTATTTGTTTATATACATCCATTCCTGCAATTTCGGCCTGGAACACAAGTCAACAGGTAATTGTAATCATGGTTCAGTGCAAAAATAACAGAGTCTTTGAGGAGTAAAGATGGGTAAAGGATGAGCATGGGCAGAGGATAGGCAAAGTAGATGGGCATTTGAGAGCGCATGAGAAAATGACTGAAATGTTTAAAAGCAGTGTTATAAAGGCATGGCTGCTGAGGAAGAGGGTACTGGACTGACCTACCTGCAGTCCTGACCCTGTCCCCAATAGAGAATGTATGAAGGAATGTTCAGGCCTGCAAAGACTCAGGAAGTTTGGTCTGCCTCCTCACCAACTTCTACAGAAGCACCAATAAGAGCATCCTCACGGCCTGCATCACTGTCTGGTATGGCACCTGTACTGCCTACAACCGCAAGGCCCTGAAAAAAGAGTGATGAGGACAGCGGAGTCCATCATAGGGAACCAGCTTCCAGACTTGCAGGACATCTACCAGTCCTGCTGCCTGAGAAAAATCCAAATAATCCAGTTGGACTATAGCCACCCAGCACACGACCTGTTCACCTTGTTGCCATTAGGCAGGAGGTACCGCAGCATCCAGGCCAGAACAAACCGGCTAATGAACAGTTTTCACCAATACCAGCAACACCACCAACACCTCTAACACCACTGCACTCGGACACTTTATTATTATTAATATTCTTAATATATCACCGCTATGGACAACATCACTGAGTCACTTTAAACAACAGACATATATACATATTTATATTCTCTGCTCTCTCTCAGACTATCCTTGTCTAATAAATGTGCATATCAGAGAATTCCTACAGAGTATGTTCTGTATTTTGTGTATACTTTGTGTATTTTATATTTATTTAACATATCTCTTTATTTTAATATGTTTATTTAGTATGTATATAATGTTGTCCTGCTGTAAAGCCTGAGCCTCACCACAAGCATTTCAATGCATAAATCTCCTGACATGTGCAAATGACAAATAAACCTGAAACCTGAAACTTGAGATGATATAGTAGAATATTTACTTTGTCGCAGCACTGTATACTCTGCCAACTGTTTCTGATTTGGTGTTGTATGTTGTTCTCTCTCTTACATGATATCTGTCTTTATGCTGTTTCCCTTTTCTTTCCCTCTGTTTCAGTCTCTACCAATGTCTGTCTATTGATCTCTCACTCAATCTCTAGCCCTGTCCTTCTGAGGAAGCCTCAGGGCCGGTTATATGCAGAGCTGAATGGGAGAGGGTACATTCTGCTGAACTTGCTTTGTTTTTCTGCACACCAGCTAAACAACAATGAGAAAAGCAGAAACAGATTTTACTCTGGAAGCCATCAGAGAGCTCGCAGTCCTTTTACAAACACAGGCCTGAATGAATCACTGATATCCACAGTGCATTCAGACGCTGATGCTGCTCAGTATGCTAGAGAGGTTTCCATAGAACCTCAAACGCAATCAAATGCAAAGCGCTTCTTTTCCCGGACACATGCTTTCTGTTGTGCTGGTTCTGTTTTTTTTAATGGCCAGGCTTTTTTTCAAAAAGAACAACAACAAAGACTTTCCTGAGACTACAGTCCATCAATCTATGCTACTTAACACAAACAGACACTGTATGACCACAAGTATATGGTATATGGACACCTGAACTTCACACCTGTATGATCTTGTTGGACATTACTTTATAAAACCCTGGGCATTAATATGCAGCGGCCTCCCGTTTGTGGCTACAACACCCTGCACTCTTATGGGAAGGCTCTGCACAGGATTTAGGAGAGTGCCTGTAGGAACCTATTTAGGCAAACAAGCATTTGTGAGGTCAGGCTCTGATGTTGGATGACAAAACCTCGCTGGCAATCAATGTTCCAGTTCATCCAAACGGTGTGGTTGAGGTCAGGGCTCTGTGCAGGCCAGGGGAGTTCCAAACTCATAAAACCATGTTCCAGCATTAGCAGTTATGCTGGAACAGGAAAGGGTCTTAGCCAAACTATTGCCTCCAAGTTTTTGTCATATACTTGTTTGTTCCAGTGGTGGCATGCTTTACATCACTCCAGTCAACACTTGCCCTTGAGGATAGTGATCTTAGGCTTGTATGCAGTTGCTTAATGAAAACCCATTTCCAGCGGTTCTTGTGCAGATGTTGGTTCCAGAGGCAGATGGGAACCGAGTGACAGAAGATTCACAAAATGACTTGTGACAAAAGTGGCATCCTTTGACAGTACTACGTTTTACGCTGTTCAGTATGACCCATTTTACGGACCCATTTGAGACTGCTTGACTACGTGCTCAGTTTTATCTTCCTGTTAGCATGGGGCGTGGCCAAGATATCTGAGCTGTCCACATACGTTTGCCATTATAGTATACTATACAAATAAAGTTATTGTAATTATTAATTGCAGTGATTGTTTCTGCAGGGTTGGACTTTCACGAGGACCTGCACCGCATTGGAGCTAAGGAGGGGCTGAAAGGCCGAAAGCTGCAGAAAGCAATGGAGAGTTATGCCTGGAACATCACTGTCCTCAAGGTGAGTGTGTACAGGACCTGATCGCTGCACCTGTGCACCTGTGTACCTGTGTACTTGACAGTACCTCAGTGCCCTTCCCCGAGAGGATGAATCTGATGATCATGATTAAGTATTCAACTTGTTGAACGGAATGTCTGTTGGGGATTTAAGTTAATTATCCAAGATCGTCATAAAATCTTCATAAGTATAATGTTGATATTTGAGAACTACACATTGAGTTGGACTCTCTTATTAAGTCTGTGCATGGAAAGGAATTACAGCTTATTGTACAGTACATCTTACAGGTTACCGGAGGGAATTTGAATCTTGCACTCATCTAGCTGAAGATTTTCAATTATATGTGCAAAATTTCTACAGATATTTACAGATTAGAAGTTACTTTAACAAAGAAATTAAAATAATTAATATGCCCAAAGGCAACTTGGTTTGGGGCGTTCATTAATGACTTCAAGATAACAGGAAATTGTTCGCATATTTCATATTCCATACAGGAGTATTCAAGTAACCAAAAGACAATCCATTACATACTGTATATCTGTAATAACATGGGAGAAATAATCTAATGTAGCAGTTCCAGATGAAGATTGGGATAGTAGATGGATAGTTTCTATAAGAATATTAAAAGAACTTCATTGTGGTTAGGTTTTGCATACTCCTAAAAGAGGAGCTCTGGTGGACTAAGGAAGCCACCACAGATGGTCCTGGAGACAGTGTGGCACTTAGATGGCTGATCACTTGCATATATTCTGTTGATGTCCAGTGCTTGTGTCTTTTGGATAAGAGATTGGAAATGTATTGAGTGATCTATCTGAAATTAAAGTTAGATCTAAAACGAGAGATTTCATTTGTGAATCTTTGGGAAAGTGCTTCAGTTAATAGGAAATAATTATTAATACTTATAAAATGACTATAACAACATAACTACGTGGCAGGATTTCCCAACAAAAAAAACCAATGGATTAAAGTGGCTATGAAATTTATTTATTGGGGGGAAAAAAATGATGTTACAATTACAAATGCATTGTTGTGCAAAAATATTGGAAAATTGAAAATTAGACTACAATCGTTTTCACAACCCCTGCATTTCACCCATCCGCGCAGTGATACACCAACACACTTGCGGCAGGGGAGTTAGGGCACTTCAGTCTTTCAATTCAGGGAATTGAACCGGCAACTTTCAATCACAGGGCTGTCATTCACCCTGTTCAGTGGCCTGTTTCCTGAGTGTAGTGTACCTGTACATCATTCACACTGTTCAGTAGCCTGTGTCCTGATAGTGTGTACCTACAGTTCACCCACCTAGCCAGAATAACCCTTCAGCTCAGAAACACATACGGTGAATAGAGTTTCTGACCATGCAAGGCATATTAACAGTTCATTAGTGTCTACCTCCTGATGTATTAACCACTTTCCATGCCACGGTTTAGTCTCAGCTTCGCCACGTCTTGGCAGCTTCCCAGCATCAGCAGAACACAACCACACAACACACCACAAGAGCGGGAATTAATCAGTGATGATGCTCCAGGGCACTGAGGCCTGCCTACGTCTCATCGCTAACACCACACTAATTAATCGCTGCTGATTGCTAACTACATCATTCCATGTCTTTATTTGTGGTCACAGCAGCACTCATGAGTGCCATCTACTCAAATCAGTTTTGTCCTCTCCTTCCGTTAACCTCTATCTCTTGTCCTTCTGCTAATTCATGTGTGCGTGCTAAATAATTATTTACTTTTCTCTCTCAAAATAATTACAGTAGCACCAGTGTTCACCATAAAGCCAAATCTGGGATTTAGTATTTATTTTTTAATGACTGCCCTGCAGTTTAAAGACCCCATGGCCGTCAGAGCTTTTAAACCCTGTTCTAATTCAACATGCTAATCTGCCTTGCAGGTTGTCCAGAACGAGACTGCTTATTTATTACTTCAGGCCATTTGAGCATGGCTCAGAACACGACATTGTGTTAATTGTTTAATTCATTGTACACTACCGGTCAAAAGTTACAGCTGCCCATAGAAGGTTCTCCTTATTTTGAGCTTAATGCTTTACTTTAGAGTAGTAAAGTTATCAAACTATAGAATAGCACTAATGGAATTATACAGTCCACCTTAAAAACCTGTAGAATGGACCTTTACAGGAGGATAAAAAAGCTTTCTTAACCTGCAGTGGAGGCTGATATGACAAGGTTTTTATTTCTAAGCAGATTTGGGACAATTCTATTGGTCGGTCCATCATGAATGTTCAACAAACTGAAAGGGGGTTTAAATATACACACATATGTATATTTATATTTATATATATATATATACTGTATGTATGTATGTATGTATGTATGTGTGTGTGTGTGTATATATATATAAAACTAAATATATGTTGGGGTGACAATATGGCAGAGGTATAATACTGTGCTACAACAAGAGTATATGTGGTATATGAGGATATGATATCTTGTTTCAGTGTACAACTGTAGAGTCTTTAAGATAACCAACAACATCCATTCTGTTGGCTGTCTAACCTTTGGACTGGTAGTGTGTTTTCTCTGCTCTTAAAGGCTCATATTCTACATCTATATCTATATATTTTATATATAGATATAGATATGTCCAGGCACAAAGCACAAAGACGAGCCGGCCATAATTTAATGGATGATTACCGGCTGTGTTCGGCCTAGTCCAGTTCTTATCATTTGTATTCTACTTTTGTCGGTGCGTTAACCACAGTCTGCAGAATTGAGGTGCATTTTCAGAAGTTACGATGCGAGTGACTGTTGTGCTTCAAGTCCACTATTTAATACGGGTTGCGCTCCATCAGCTTTTCATAGTCCATAGTTATGTGGTAAAAGTCGAATTGAAAGTCATGAATCAAAACCACAGGAGAAGAAAATGGTTTGGAGCATTACTAGCCTTCGGGGAACCAAAGATACAGAACCCAGAACCATTTCTTTCACTCACCTGCAGTGGAGGTCCAGAGAAGCAGAGACGTGCAGAGTAAGAATAAGAGTTACTCTCTTCGTACAGCAGTAATAGGAACACACTTCATGCTCCAGTGTCCTTTTATTGTTACCGATGGATCAAATCAATTACCAGTGTTTCTGTAGTTCTGTGAATTCTGTTCTGAAGTGTGTGCACGCTCACTCAGACAATCAGAATCACAAAGCATCCAACCATAAAGGCAGCATGGAGCTTCTTTTATACAGTGATAGAACACAGATTCAGCTTCAGTCTCCCACACCATTGTGTTCACCTCAGGCTGTGCCTCAGTCCAATACTACACAGTATATACTCTGTACTGATCTTAATAGAATGAGCTCAGCAAGCTAGTACATACAATATTAGCATATGACATCATTTCTTACTAACTGGAAAGCATCGAGGCTGCTTCAGTAGAGGTAAACAAAGGAACAAATAATCACACTAATTACTTAAATGCATTAATTTTACAAGCTGCTTTGACGAATTTGAGTTAAACTCACATTTATACACCATTCTAATTCTACACCAAGCTCCTCCCTTCCTGTTGCATTGTGGGACAATAGTGTCCAGCATTACCATACTCGAAAATGGACTGGTTCTAAGTGTGCACTGTGGATTTTTGAGTATACTAGACATTCGTAACTGTACTATATACTACATACTCAAACACCCATGTTAGTGTTAAGTGCCCAGTTGGGCCGCACCCCTACTATTCTTACAGGTGATGACCTTTACATGTTATTACTAGTAGCATGTTGGGTAAGACAGGGTTAAGGGAGCTTGCAGGCTGGTGCAGTGAGCTACACCGCAGAGATGTGTAGTATGGGAGAGACAGATTGATATCTTAATGAAGCCGTAATTTAATCAGAAGCATTGAGGCTTGAGCTCTACAGAGAACTAAGAGGCTATGGACTTCATCTCCTACTTTTACTCCCACTCTTAGCTCGACATTTTTCTCTTTCTCTTTCTTTCTTTGTGTCTTTGTCTCACACCAACACGCACAGGAAGAATCTACTTTCACCTATCCTCCGCACTTTGCAGGGTATCTAATATCATACCTACTTAACTGGCAGCTCAGCTGGCCTCAGACTGAGTCACATTGTTCCTGGATTGCATCCCAGAGAGAGAAGGAGAGAGTATGGAATGATTCTTTTTATTTTGTATCTGTTTAGCGGTATGATTCAGATTGTACCCGTGCACTTCACAATGAATACGTTTGATATTTAAACTAAAGACAAACCAGCAGTAAGATCGGAGCATCCATGTCCATGGCAGCCTGTTCATGTTGTATTTGGTCAAATTTGGACATTGTTTCATAAATATGTCCTGAGTTTACTTTTCATTTTTAATCTGGCCCACTTAATATTAAGTGTTTTTAATAACTGCATAATTACACATATATAACACATGCAACAAGCACTATTACTGTTGGATTACAGTAGCACTGCGTATATACTTACTTATGTGTGACATTTTCTTTTTCGGATATAATTGCATAGGGCTGTCTTGACAGTTGTAACAGCGTAGTCTCATTTGTGGATTTTCACATTGGTAATAACATGGTAGTAACTGCATTTGTAACAAGACTGTTGGCAGCAGTGGATGAAAGAAGGCACACACCAATGACATAAAGGCTCTAAGAGACCTACACAAACCACAGGTGAGGGAGAAACCAACGGATTGCCTGGTGGTGCACCGAGTGACCCAACAACCATGATCCTGGACATGTAAAGCGCAGTGATGCCATCCATGAGTCATCCTGTTAGAGCCAGTAACATTGGCAGACAGCTGCACAAAACAGGATTACATGCACAGACTGTTACACCGACTGACACTCACACCACGTCATCATCGCCAAAGACTGCAATGGGTCGTGCCAGACTGTCATGGAGCGACTCAGAGTGGTAGCATCTTCAGTGACGAGTCCCGCTTTTGTCTTGGTGGAGACGACCAACGATAAGATAATAATGATCTAGATAAACAGTTTATTGTCACGTCACACGATCAGAAGGTCTGGTGTCACTCCACCTCCACCCCTACCGCACAATCTGCATGAACTGTGTTAGAATATTCAAGCTGCATGAGATGGGTTATCACAGGACACCATTAGGAACCTCTACAGCTCCATGATGAGACATCTGGCATTTTGCGCTCGCAAACTCAAAGACACTCCTTCTGTATGTGTAGCTTAGTAAATATTCCCCATATCAGTCTAAATGTATCATCATTTATTCTTCCTGGTAACCTTATCTTCCTTCCCTATAGCACTGCAACCCCACACTTCTTTCTGGGTGCAGCTATTCATTTGATGATGAGTGTAGATGGATAAATAGATGGATGTATAGATGTGTGTTTTTGTACAGCAGTAATGCATTCAGCTGCTATCAGCTTCTGACGTGGGGCTCACGTAAAAGCACATACCTGCCGAACACTTGAGTTGTTTGTGGCTGTCTAAGAACACATGAAGGACTAGTTCATTTCAGGAGTGTAGCAGGACCATGTCTCTGCAGACTCGTGTCCTCTCTGCTAATTGCAGCTGGTCATGGTATTTCAGACAGGTTATGTGGACGGGTGTGATGGAAGTCCAGTACGTGTTTCTTTTAGCCCCTCCTCCTCCCCCTGAGTGGAAAAGGCTGTGTGAGTCACGCCCACATGCATAATTTATCTGTTTTAAAATATATCATTTATTTATATCAGAACGTGTCTATTTAGGTCAAGGAGCCTCTCTGCGACTGTAAACGCTCAGCTATAGGCTGCAGCAGCTGGACTACAGGTCAGGCTTTAGACTGCTACTGCACTGCGCATATATCACAGCTCATGCAGGTGTGTTCTGTTACTGGAGTCTTCTCTTTCACTCTCTTCTCTTCCTCTCCTCTCTTCCTCTCTTCTTTCACTCTCTTCTCTTCCTCTCCTTTCTTCTTTCCTCTTTCACTCTCTTCTCTTCCTCTCATCTCTTCCTTTCCTCTTTCACTCTCTTCTCTTCCTCTCCTGTCTTCCTTTCCTCTTTCACTCTCATCTTTCACTCTTCTCTTCCTTTCCTTTCACTCTCTTATCTTTCACTCTCTTTCCCTCCTGTCCTCTCTTCCTTTCCTCTTTCACTCTCTTCTCTTCCTCTCCTGTCTTCCTTTCCTCTTTCACTCTCTTATCTTTCACTCTTCTCTTCCTTTCCTTTCACTCTCTTATCTTTCACTCTTTCCCCCCTGTCCTCTCTTCCTTTCCTCTTTCAGTCTCTTCTCTTTCACTCTTCTCTTCCTGTCCTCTCATTCACTCTCTTCCTCTCCTCTTTTTCTTCTCTTTCACTCTTATCTTCCTCTCTTCTCTTTCATTGTCTTCTCTTCCTCTCTTCTATTTTTCTTCTTCTCTTCTTTTACTTTTCTCTTTAACTTTTCCTTTATTTACTCTCTTTTTTCCCTCTCTTCTCGTTCACTCTTCTTTCACTCTTTTACTTTCTTCTCTTATTCCCCTCTTCTGTTTTTTTACTGTCCCTTTTACTCTCCTCTTTAACTCTTTGCTTCCTTTGCTCTCTTGTTTTACTCTCTTCTCTTCTTTTACTCTCCTCTTATTTTTTCTTTTACTCTTTATTCTTTTTTTCTCTGCCCCCTCTTCTCATCTGTTCTGTCACTCTCTTATTTTATCTTTTCACTGTTCTTTTCTCTCTGCTTTCCACACTTTTCCTCTCTTCTCATTTACTTTTCTTATTTTTTCTCATTTCTATCCTTCCCTTTTCATTTCTTTTCTGTTCTTGTCTTCTCTGCTCTCTTTTACAGCTGCATGTAATAAAGTATAGATAAGGCTCAGGTCAGGCTGTGCTCCCATCACATGGATCAGGTCTAGTGGAAGTAAGGACATTCTGACAATGTACTCTGTGTCCTTCTCTACACTGCTACACAGCTACCCTGCGTATTTATTCATCCAGGGGCTGGGACGTTGCAGTGGTGGTGTAATCTGAAAACCAGCACTAACATTTTGCACTGCGTGGGAGTTACATATCATCTCCTTACATCAGTAAATCACACCTGAATAGCTCACATGCCAATACCTTTAAAAACTCCAAAGCACTGGATTTCCAGATGATGGGAAAAGCACTGTGTCTTCAAGTAGTGGGCAAAGCACTGGATCTCTAGGTGGTGGGAGAAGCACTGGGTCTGCAGGTTCTGGGAAAAGCCCTGGGTTTCCGGTGATGAGCAAGGCTCTGGTTCTCCAGGTGGTGGGAGAAGCACAGTCTTTCTGGACCTTTGACAACAAACTGTACATCTTGCTGTGGACCACGGTGCCTCCACACAGGGATTCTGTGGGTTGTCTCCACCAAGACAAAAGCCAGACATGTCACAGAAGATGACCCGTTGCCATTCTGAGTCACTCCATGACAGTCTGGCACAACACTACTGCCGTCTTCATGGACACTTACGCGGTGCTGTCAAAAGTGTGTCCAATTGGAAACTCAGGTTTGTGCTTCAGAACACAGCTGAATCTCTTTAAACCTTTATTAAGACGTAAGGACGTATGACTTAGTCTGAATTACTACCACAGAATCCCACCCAACGCCTCTGACTCATTTCATGCTTTACAGCAGTGGTGCACATCTCCAGTGCACTTCGATGATTTACCTGCTCAAGAACACCAGATTCAACTCAACTGCCAAGTTTAGTGGGTTTGTTTGAGGAGGGAAACTACCACACTGTGCTGGACTCCAGCCCTCCAGGACCGGAGTTGTGCACCCCTGTTTTACAGGGAGAACTCAGCAGTGCACCCACACCATATTTCAACATAACCTTCCTTTAAAGAGTGCAAATTTAAGGCCCCACAAGACCTCCTGTGGGTTCCTCACAAGCTCGCTGCTAAAGTTGGTTGTGTCCTAGCCCCAATTCTAAGAAGCTTTCTAGGGCTGAGGAGCATAGAGGCCCAGTGTCCTTGCTGGGAGAGCTGAGGGTGTGCACGCGTCCATGTGCTTTGTGTATGTGTGGTCAGGATTTAAGGCGCCTCCATTAATTAGTCCCAGCCGGAATGCCACACTCAAGGACATGCTTACTGATTTACACACACACGTTCACTCACTGGCTTAATAACTTGCATACATGCTCTCACAAAGCCACTGACGCCTCCTATTTTTGGCACCCGCATCCACACACGCACCCACGCACTTAGCCTGTCTGCCCCGACTGCTACCTCCTTCCGCTGCCTCCTAGCATCCCTCCATCTCTGGAGTGCTCCCAGAAAGAGCGCAGGATTTATGAAGGACATGGGGGAGGATTCTAAGTCTCTGCCGCTGCAGTGGAGCTATGCCGCTGTCCGCAGTGTTGCGGTCTGGAAAGGTGTTGTGTTGTATCATAGTGACCCCTGCAGGCAGAAGGCAAACACTGCAGCCTTGTGATTATCCCTGTCTTCTTACAATTCTCTGATATCTCTCCCTTTGACCTACTGCTAAAGACATTGTTAGTACATGTAACACGACCTTTGTAATTAACCCTTAATGTCAGGTTAACATTGTTGTTTTGATGCAGTTATATATATATTACCAAAAGTATTCACTCACCTATTTAAATCATTGAATCACAGGTGTATAAAACCAAGCACCTAGTCATGCAGACTGCTTCTACACACACTACTGAAATAATGGGTCACTCTCAAGAGCTCAGTGAATTCCAGCATGGCACCGTAAAAGGGTGCCACCAATGCAGTCCAGTAGTGAAATTCCCTCCCTACTATATATTCCACAGTAACCTGTCAGTGGGATTGTAACAAAGTGGCAGCGACTGGGAACAACAGCAACTCAGCCATGAAGTGGTAGACCAGGTAAAATGAGTGGGGTCAGCGGATGCCAACATGGAGGTCAACATTTACATTTACGGTATTTAGCTGACGCTCTTATCCAGAGCAACTTACAAGGTTAATCATATTACAGGTAGGCCAGTGTAGTGTTAGGGGTCTTGCCCAAAGACTCTTATTGGTGTTGCACAGCATAGTCACTCAGCCCGGGATTCGAACCCCAGTCTCCCACGTGTGGTGGTGGCTACTTGTCAGGTAGTGGTGTTATCCGCTGAGCTACGATCAACAACTTTCTGCAGAGTCTACCTCCGAAATTCATGTGGGCTTCAGATTAGCTCAAGAACAGTGCGTGAAGAGCTTCATGGAATGGGTTTCCATGAACACACAGCGCGATTTGGCCAGACGTTTTGGATACAGCTGCATTTAATTAAAGGTGCAGTATGTGATTTCGATCCAGTACACATTTTGTCCAATTCAGCAAACATTTCCTGTTAGTTGTTTGTTGTGCATATGTGCTGGAAAAAATCTGGTGTTGGTACGCAGCCCTGGCTCAGTAAATGAGAAACAAGCTAAGTGGCTTGGCTAGAGGCAAAAAATACTCTTACAGGCAATCAGTAACACAGGGGTGTTCGTGCTAACAGGACAGGGGAAAGGGCTAAGTGGGAAGTGCTAGACTCCACATCAGTGTTGAGAGACCTTCTAGAGTTGACGAAGCTTCAGATCACTTAATATTTACATTTTCCAATGCCATTTTAAATGATGCAGTAGTTCCACTCTGAATGTGGCTTATATTTGCTGTTAATAAAGTTAGCAACCACTGTAGCAACGCCTTAGCAACGTTACTCGCTGTCACTTTTCATTCTAATGTTATGTCATAGTATCCGCCTGTACATTGCACCAGGGGTTTTATGGCCACAAACAATAAAAAATAAAAATGTTTGCCAGTGTTCACATTGGGAATGCATGTGCAAAAGTTTGGAGGGGCGGAGCTATTGGAGATGTAACTGAAGGGAGGAGTTTTCTGATGTTGCTGCTTTTTATTATTAAATTATTATTAAATTTCTGTAGTCTATGTCCTGAATCACTAATGACACCTTTAATTACATTTCAGTCAAATGTAAATTCCTACATGTTGCAACTTCTTTTGGTAAGTTTAGAGGTGACATACAAAAACAAGTAAAAAGAAAAAAAATCAAATGTTCTTATATAAAATAAGCCTACACACACACTACAAACCACCGCACGATAAGAAATCATCAAAATCAAATTTCAATTATCAAATTGTATTAAAATAAAATGCTCCTTTTCTGTGAAACACAGATGTGGTGTTGATGAGAAGCTTAAAATCCAGCTGAATCAACAGAATATCTTTGCTTCTTTCTATGATTAATATAAAATTCATATAAATTCATAATGAGCTTTTGTTATCACCCCTTGAGGGTAACATGAATATTAAAAAATGAAGACTGTTGAATAGAAACACTTCAGAAAGCAATACATATTAATGTCCAAATGAATAATATTTTCTTTCTCTCTCTCTCTCTCTCTCTCTCTCTCTCTCTCCTTCTCTCAGGGTCAGGCAGACTTGTTGAAGCATGCTAAAGGTGAGGCGGTGGACACACTGAGGCAGATCCAGTGTGCAGCTCACTCTTGTGGCTTGGCCAAGAACGGAGCATCCACCTCCCCTGCTTCGCCTCTGCTGCCCCCCCACCCGAGACCTCACGGCCCCCTGCACACCATCCCAGAGACAGAACCTCCCGAAACGGAGCTCAGCACACCACAATGACACACACACAGAGTAGGAGAAAGAGAGTAATGAAGAGGAAGACAGAGAGAGAGAGAGACGGTTCACTGATTTCATGAAGGTGCAAAGCAGTAGTTCTGGGAGACTGAAAAAGAAGGAGGAGAGCGATATTAACCCTTACAGGCTGAGTTATTAGAGTTGGAACGTAATTTATATAATAATCTAATTCATTGCAGTAAAATCCGTATGCACAAAAACAACCATCAGATTCAGATTATAACTTAACACGACGGTGGTCTGGTATCTGCACTTTTCCTAGTCCCCATGAGCTACCAGAGAGAAATAGTTCAATACAGTCGCACCATGCTTCGTTATCGCCGGCGATAACTGTGAGTTCTAAGGTTACAGGCCTGCACAGCTCTGGACTGTGAGCTAGCTGTAATAAAAGAAGGCTGAAAGCTATGTTAGGCTACTATGCTGGCTATGAACACCAGCCCAAACACAAACAAAGTTCTCTTAAAAAGCAGTTTTGTGGATTTGTCCCAGTATTCAATTAGTCCAGAAAAAGTTTAAAAGACCCCAAACACTGTTGGTCCACCTCAACATGTAACGGATGCATTCTTGAACGTGCTGACACAATGAAGTCCTCTAATTTGTTCCGGCAGCTATGTGATGGCAGAGTGTGCCTGGTTTTAGGTATACAGTGTACCTATATCTGATGACCTGACTGAGGCAGGTGTATTGAGCCAGTCTTTGGCTTGTCACAGTAATATAAAACCCATTTTTGTGGAAACAGTCCAATCAGGCTGCATTCGTATGGCGCCAACATTTCTAATGTTAAATGTTAATAACATCAGTTACATTCCTCCATTCTTAAGGTTCCTGCTGTTGGTAAACACTTTGCTGCATTGTAATCGAATACATTAGCCCAGGTTAACCTCCAAACCCTAAACCTGAAATTAGCACAGTTATTTTTTAGTATAAAGCCAAAACATTATGACCATTTCATACAAACACAGATGAAGTGAATTAACGTTAACGATGTCAAGATCTGGGATACACTTAAAAGCATGACATCATGTGGTTACAAGCAAATGAACTAGGCTTATTGAAACTAAAACAAGTATTTTTAACGGACGATCCCTTAAATCCAAGTCATTTTTGGAGTTGTTCAATCGCTTGTAACAACGTGAATATATATATATATATATATTTTTTTTTTTTACAGTGTATATTAGACAGTGAGCAATAAGTTGGGTATATTGCATGTAGGCACAAATAAAGTGGCATGAAGACTTAAGTGACTGTGAGTCAAAGGGTTGACCCAGATGACTGGGTCACAGCACCTTGCTGAAAAAAGAGCCAATAATTATGATAAATAAATAAGATTTAATTAAGAAGGCTAATAGAACCTATAAATAACTATGAAAATGAACAGTAATAAATCTATCCATCTAATCAAGATAAAATATATAAAGATCAAATAAAATGATAAAAATAACAATTAAAATTTGATTGCTAAAAGACCAAAATGAACAAAAATGACAGTAACAGTCTGGAAGCGGCTAGAAGCTACAACTTTAAAATGATTCGGTGAGCTGAATTATGTTTGAGAGACTTGTATTAAAATTAAATGAGGTGTTTGCCCTTTTGCCATTTTGGAGATGCTTGGCTTTTTTGGACAAAATGGGCCCTACAGCTATAAACATATGTTTTGAAACTTCCGGTTCTAATTAGGAACCAAACGTACAACTAAAAGTGAATGAAAAGTAGACTTTCATTTTAAAATGACAAAAATACAGAACTAAAATAAAAATAAATGAAGATTTCAAAGTATTATAGCCACACCTTACACCACTGCAGTTCATCAGGTAGCACACTCCTGCCACCTGGCCAGGAACAGAGCCTCTGTTATAACCTAATAATAAATAATAATGAAGCAGCTTTATAGCACATTTGTAATACAAGAGACCACAGATGCAACATATACAACAATAACTACATAAGCGCCCCTAAACAAAGCTGTGCAGGCCAGGAATGTCTCGCAGATCCACAGTGAAGACAGGAATATGTTTCCTCCCTGCTTTTTTATATGGTGTCGTTGCTAAACAGAGTGAAGTTGAGAAAATAAGGCTGATAACGTGAGCAAGACAAGTAAATATGAGGAAGAAATAACAGAACAAGTTTTAATAACCATATAAAGATGTACCTCCTCAAATACACACACACACACACACACACACACACACACACACACATAAATATATATAGAGACGCAAACAGTCATCATTGCCACTGAACAAAAGACTCTTCTTCCCTTTGGCTCCCCCTGCTGGTCCGGATGATGTTTGGGGCCTCTGCACATTTGTCAGGTGTTAGAATTCATGTGGTTTTTTTTCTTGTTTTGTTTTATTCTACATTTACACTTTGGTCCTTTTGAATCAAACTTTTATCCAGGGGTACAGTGAGTGCAAGTGGGTGCGTGCGTGCGCGCAAGTGTCGTCTTAATTTTGAGTTTAAAAAAAAAACAAAAACAAACAAAAAAAAAATTTCACTTTAGTGTTTAAACTGGAACATGGACTTCTTCTATTGCAATGGACTCAACGCAGAGAACTCTGGGATATCTTTGCTGATGTGCAAACTTCAAGCAGCACTGAGAATCAGATAAGCAAATAAAGGATGAATGGAAGAAATCATTTTAGAATTAACTAAAGGACACTTTGCAGTCTAGCTCAGAAGACTCCACATCTGAGAACATATGCTGTTTGTGAACGACGTGACTATATTGTAATTACTGCTGTTACTATTGTGGGTAGTTATTATGAATTAATATTGCGGTTATTTTATAATCATGAACTGTGCATACACAGTGATGTCATGATGTACCTGTGGTTCATTGGTTGAGAACTGTCTGCAAGGGGCTAAAGAGAGGAATGTGGGGTTAGAGGAGGAATGTGATTTGGAAAAGAGGAGTGGGTGTTGACATGCGGAATAACACCTTGTTTTATTTCCCTCATTTATAAAGCCCATAATATATTATAAAAGTGGAATGGCACTAGAATTATTTGTTTCCTGTCGTTTATTTTATACAGCTGTCGGTAGGTTTATACAGTTGTACACATCCACACTGACTCGCGCATCTCACGTTTTATTTCCAATACACGTAAATGTATGTACATGGTAAGAACTGTCCCTAACTAATGGCCTTATATAAGGACTTTCTACAAGTTCTTCAGGACTTTAGAGTTTTCTTTCTTAGGACATTTGTCCCCCGAAAAAGCATTTGTGAGTTCAGGCACTTATGTTGGTCATAAATCTCATAGGTGTTCAGTGGGGTTGAGGTGAAGGCTCTTAGTTCAAGCCTTGTCTTTATGGACCTCAATTAGCAACAGCAATAACATCACCCTTCACTGGAAACAAGGGGCCTAAAAACAGCCCAAGCCTCATTACCCCTCCTCCACCAAACTTTACTGTTCACGCTGTGCATTCCATTAGGTAGTGTTCTCCTGGCATCAGCCAAACAGAGATTCATCTATCAGACTGCCAGAGTGAACATGTGTCCACTGCTTCAGAATCCAGGGGTGGCTTGCTCTTCATCAATCCAGCAACATGTTCTACATAATGATCTTAGACATGTGTTATAACTGACAAATCACAAATTGACTTTTTGTATCTTCAAAATAAAACCGTCTGCTGTTGCACTAGCTTTTGGTGCACAAAGTCTGTCACACTTTACAACTTGTCTATAACGCCAAAAGCAAAGATTATTCCGGAAAAAAATATATATTTCAAGCAGTTATATGTACACGGTAGCATGTACACAGTAGTATGCACACAGTAGTATGCACACAGTAGCATGTTTACAGTAGTATGTATACAGTAGCATGTACACAGTAGTATGCACACATTAGCATGTACAAAGTAGCATGTACACAGTAGCATGTACACAGTAGCATGTACACAGTAGTATGCACACAGTAGTATGTACACAGTAGCATGTACACAGTAGCATGCACACAGTAGCATGTACACAGTAGTATGCACACAGTAGCATGTTCACAGTAGTATGTACACAGTAGCATGTTCACGGTAGTATGCACACAGTAGTATGCACACAGTAGCATCTTTACAGTAGCATGTACACAGTAGCATGTACACAGTAGCATGCACACAGTTGTATGCACACAGTAGCATCTTTACAGTAGTATGTACACAGTAGCATGCACACAGTAGCATGTTCACAGTAGTATGTACACAGTAGCATGTACAGAGTAGAGGGTACACAGAAACATGTACACGGTAGTATGTACACAGTTGCTTTTTATGATAACTATACATGACGTTTATACCATATATATATATATTAAAACGTATTCATTGCTATGAGTCAGCCAGTAACTTCTATGCAACTGTAGTTTTGAAAGAACAGATGATATACATCATTAGGACATTTGGGAGAAAACGGAACAAAAACCCCATTGTGGTGGCCAATACCACAGATACGGGCCGAGCCAATGCAGAAGAATCAAATTAAGAAGAACATGCTAGAACAGTGCAAATTAAGGAAGAACATTCTTGAACAGCATGAATGAGGAGAGAACATTCTAGAACTGTGTGAATATGGGCAGAGGATTCTGCCATAATGGATATTATGATATGAATTTGATAGAACATTCTAAAATAATTAGAACAAGGGATAACATTATAGAACAGTGTGTATAAATAGGGAACATTGTAGACCAATGTGCCCAGAAGGAACATTCTAGAACATTCTAGAACTGTATAACAAGTAAAAAATATATAACAAGCTAGAACTGCAAATTCCAGAACAACATTCTCAAACACTATGAATGGCGGAGAACATTCTAGAGTAGCATGAAGAATGACAGAAGGCTCAGAGTAGAGATGAACATTCAGAGACAGTGTGAAGAACGAAGAACATTCTAGAACAGTGCGAGCATTAGTCCTCTTTGTACAGCAGTCCTCCAGGGACAGACTGGAGTTTGCTTGCTTGGCATGCTCTGGCCTTCAATCTAGTTTGTGAAGGAGCCTGATTAGAATGTTCTATCAGTATTTCTATTGACAGCAATGTCATTCAGTCATTACCTCTGACCTTCTCCCCCATACAAAGCGTCCTTTTCTGCTTCCTCATTATCCTTTATCCTCTTCACCGGTGTGGAGACTCCTAGCCTCTTTTGTTTGGCTTTCATCCCTCCGTCTTGGCCGTATTGACACTGGCTGCTAATTATTGCATCGACTTGTTACTTGCTAATTCTAATGGCATGTGTTAACGAAGCTGAGTCTGAGCAGATACAATGCTGTTCCAGGACTGTCCATGAAACTCCCTGGATACATCCATGGAGCCAGCCATGCCGATTAGTCCATTAATGACCGACTCTGCTAACGAACCCGACATAATATCACTCTGGCTCTTAAATGAGCAACATGATGACAAAGAGGTGGAACAGAATAGCAGCATCATGCGTCTTTGTTAGGCTAATTTTGTATTGCCTTATCAACGAAGGCTGCGGGAGAGGGTCTGTATATAAAGGCTCACCCTGTCTCCTCAGGAGTGGACAGTTTCAAGCCTAAATCTAGAATGGCCAGTGCCTACATCAAGCCCAGCGGCGCAGTCAGACTCATGACCATCTCCTCGGCCAAGGTAAGACCTGTCCTGTGTCCAGCTATTGATAATGCATTTTGGTGTTGTACCAATGTTCTGGCTATCATAGACATACCGGCAGGACTATGCCAACAGAAGACAGTTTTAGAATTGAGAGATAGAAGGCCTTGATATTTATGCAGATTCAGGATAGTTCACTTTGTACACTTTAATATACATAAATTTTAGCCTGAATAATGTAGTTGAAATATGACATTTGTTCTAATATGAATAAGGAATAATAAAAATAGTATTGTCCTATTTATTTAATCTTTTTAAAGGACAGTTTAAATATCCTAGAATTATACTAACTGAACAGTAGGATGTCCAGACACCCCAGATTTGCAGAGACTGTTCCTGTCCTGTTTTTGGTGGCCTGTCCTCAAAAAAGTCCCCATTTTTACCCACCAAAAATATTTAATACAAATATAAATTATGGGCGGGGTAGCACAGTGACGCAGGTTGCTGTGAGATGGAGATAAATAGCCCCCATGGGTGTGAGTGTGTGTGAGTGAATGTCTAGGGTGCTTCCTGGCTTTTGCCCAATAAGCACTGGGATAGGCTCCAAGATCTCTCACAACCCAGAAGGATGAACAGCTTAGAAGATAAATGAACAAATGGATGAATTATGGGCTTATACAAACCCTGAACTTAAAATGTATCTCTGCCTCAACCCTGCCCAACCTGCTACACCCACTGAGACCCTCTTTACTTAGCGGCATTATTTCAACAACCCTCGTGTGGGAGGGAAAGTAATACAAATCTTACATTAATATCTTTTATTATTTTATTTATTGAGTGTATTCCATAGTTCACCATAGGTTCACTCAACATCGGTTGACCTGGCCCACTTCTTATTTCATAGACAGAAACATTAGATATTGTAATGAGATATTAACCGCCAATCTGGGAATGACTGTGGTTTTCAATGTAGACATCTGGCCACCTATATGATCGGTATAGTGCAGAAAAGAACCACCGCTACTGATTTAAAGCCTAAGAAAAGGGCGTGGCTGGTTTTTCCTAAATACCAACATTTTAAAATATCTATCAGCAGAAATAAATTAGCTAAAACGTTGGTCGCGTAAATAATTAGTTGCATAATAGAACTGAATCATTTGAATAAGGAAAAATCTGATTTCTGGTTTCTTACACAGTTATGTTTGTACAGGTTCATGCGTAATTATGTATGTTGAGGGGCTATACACTACACTCCTAAAAATACAGTTGCTCAATGTTCTTTAGCAAAGGAAATCGTCTGTTTAGAACCATAACTTCTGCAAAGAACCATGCTTAAGTGGTTCTATGCATGCTTAAGTTTAGAACAGTGTGGACAGGACAGTCACTTCTAGAACAGCAAGAATGAGAGAGAACATTCGAAGACGGTGGACAATGGAGAGCATCACAGAACTGTTTAAATGAGGGGAGAACTTTCTAAAATTGCCAATGAAGGAAGAACATTCTAGAACAGTGTGAACATTCTACACCTTCTCAACAATTTAATATAAGCACAAGCTGCTTTGCACAACAAGCAAAACTGTTTAATGTGCAACCATAAAAGGTTCTTGTGTAGAAAAGGTTCTAATGTTTTGGTTCTGTAAAGACGTGGCGTGAAAAGGTCTGTGAAGAAGCATATACAGCAGGTTTTAAAACATAGAGAGAAACTGTTCACAATCTATACACAATAATTAAAATACAAGGACAGTTTCTATGCAGAACCATTTCATTTAAATGGTTCCTGGCATGGTAAAATGGTTCTTTAGATTGAGATGAGAATGTGTTGTAGTTATTTATGTGTGTATGTATGTTTATACATGTAAGTGTGTAATGTACATGGTTCTATGTAGAACCTTTTCTTTAAATGGTGCTACATAGCAACCAACAACGGTTCTTCTATCTGTACAGTGTTAAGGTTGTTACAATAGATGAGGCTTGTTTGGTGCTATATCAGATCATATAAACCCAAACACAATACATCCTACATTAATCTGAAGAACCACTGCAGTTGTGTATTTGTCAGGGAAGGAATCTCAGAGTTACGGTTGTTTGCATTCTGTTACACAGGTCACAGCATATGTAGCGTTCTGTTTTTGGTCACATTGGTGGAGATTTGTTGTTTTATTTAAGACTTAAAGAACTCAGAAAGAGATAAATCGACCCTTGGATCCAGTACTGATACTGGTAGCATGTACTATCATGTGCCACTCCAGTATGGGTCATTTTTTATAAGTTGGAATCCCGTCAACAATAATAATGAATACTGGACTTGGGGGAGCTAAGCAGCTGCTTATACTGCTTATAGCTAGAAACAGTTCTGACTGCAGTTATAAAGTATCTGTTCAGAACTCAGATACTTCATTATCCTATGCTTCAATGGTCCCATCCCACTTCCAGGTACCAATGACAATATCCCACTTCCAGGCACACAACAACCATCTTGTATGCAAGAATGAATCTGAACCGAGGCAATGCGCACCTCAAGGAGCTAAGCAGCTGCTTATACTGCTCATAGCTAGAAACTGCTTTGACTGCAATTATAAAGTATTGGCTCAGCTCTCAGGGTTTTCAGGCTATTCACACAGACACATTCAGAGTAGAAGCCGTAGCAGAGGAACCAAGTCAATAGATCGGGGAAAATGAATTCATGAACCTTGAAGCAACAATTGCAGGGGAAAGAAAAAGAGAGACAGGGACAGAAAGAAACAGTTATAGGGACAGCGAGAGAGAGAGGGTTGAGGAGAGTTCTAGTGCTGTAAGAGTGAGCGAGAAGAAGAATAAAAGACTTGACTAGACTAGACATTCTTAGGATACCAAGATATACTGAATGTTTGGTTTCCTAAGGATAAATTAAAAAAGGAATTTTTCACGAGACTGTATCTTTTTATCCCATGTTAATGGAGATGTGTACACATGAGGACACCATGCAAAATGTGCACTGAGAGAGAGATGCAGAGTGGGCTGATGTGAATTGGACCCATCTTGCAAAGCTTACCAACTCAGGTATCTTTACAGTGGTGGTGAAGGAAACCTGAGGTCACAATATGTCTATTGTGCCATTTTAATAACTACAGAAAACCACAAGTGAACCTACATGACCATACACCTTCACCGGCTGCTCCTTCCTGCGGTTCTCACCCGGATTCGGGCCTCTCTCATTGTTTTTGAGTTTGTGATAGTACGAGACCTATACAGGCCATCTTGGCAGGGGATGGCGGTGGGCATTATTGCAGCATTGGTGTAGAAGATGACACAGGAAATGCAACACTTTAGACTAAAGCTATTCTACTGAACACAGTACAGAAACTGCTGTCCAGCGCCCCTGTGGTTTTCATCCGCCCTCTGCATGACCACACCTTGTGTGCATTCCAGATTTGAATAAGCCAGAAGTGGGACGCTGCACTGCCCCCTGTTAAATGATCAGGTGGTTGCCGTTCACTTCTTCCACCGCACTTTTCAACATATTCGTAACTTGTTAAACTTGTACAGTGGAGCCTTGACTCTCGGTGCAGCACATACACTTGCTACACATCCCCTTGTTCAAAAGTCGGTGGTCTCAGAGGTCAAAACAGAGTCTGGACAGAGTCCAGAGGGGGACGCTGAGGTTGCATGCTCTCACAATCCTCCCCAGCTTGTGTCATCTTCACACTACAGCCTTCCCCATTTGTCGCAGAACACCCCATCACTTGAAATACTAGGTGGGGTGGCTCTCTTAGCCACTGTCACTTCCTGTACTGCCCACCACACCCTCGACAGCAGTAAGGCATGTGTACAGTGAATGCCCATGCTTGCTCTAGCCACGCTGTTGCCATATGCTCCTAACATGGCTGCGGGTCACCTTGCTGCTCTGCTGGCAAAAATGTCTGTAACAACGACTTATTTAGAAGTTGCAGAAGTCTCTCTTACCTGAGACCAGCACTTCTGTGGTACTCTGCCTCCCACACAACCATAGCTGGATAAACCAGTAGCATCAAACTATGTGATGCTGATGAAGGGAAATTTGTGGGGAAAAATAATCTGGAAAAAATAAAAAGTTATGTTTTCTTTAGTGGAATATTTTTCCTGGGATGATTTGCATGCACCTATTAACAGATATAAAAATGTTTGATGGTAAAATCCTCTCAAAACTACCATGAAATGATGTATGAGGCACCAGGAAGCGCACTCAGAACCATTCTATGTATACAATTAAGGTAAGTTACTTAGAGTTAGGTAAAGTTAGCTAGAACAAAGCATTTAACTTCAAAACCAAACAATTTAATTCTAAAGTGAATTTTAAAAAATGATGGCATTGCCATGTTAAGGGTTAAAGTGGGGAACCTGGGCTGTATTCAAAATGGCACACTACTGATTACTACAGTAGTATGTACTGCAACTTACTTACTACCTGTGTGTAGTATGCAGTACAGTTACAAGATTTAACAGACAGTGTTGTATACTAATACACATGACCAGTTACCCCACATTTACCTCAGAGCTGTTAATAATGTATCCACTGTTTAGAGCTAGCTGCTGCTAACGCTGCTCAGCTCACATGAAATACGTTTAGCCTAGCTGTTAGCTCCCCTCGGCTATTTCAGTCAAAATTAAACCTCTACAGCGAGTTTATCTTTTATTAATCTTCAGACCTGTATATTTTAACTCTCTGATGAAAACATACTCCACTACAATCACTACACCCACTCTTATACTCAGAGTAGGTGGCGTTTTGCTCTCTAGTGTTACCCGCCGCCATTTTCTCTGAAGCAGGCTGAGAGCTGGTGACGCCGCGGTGCATGATGGGATGCAGTACACCACGAAAATATCTCCCCCCGTATTCGCGAGTAGTATATAGTATCCCATTTCCAACACAGCCCTGGTTTTCAGTCAGGGATCAAATGATGCCTGATTTCCTGATTTCGCTGCACTTTGACCTGGATTCGGGTATTTTCTCTCCTCATGCAGATGCTGCTGTTCCTCGCGCTGATGGCGCACGTGTCATGCGCGACCCAGGGCGTGACCGGCTGCTGCGCGCGGAGGCCTCGCGCCTGCGGCCTGTACGGGCTGCTGTGCCGCCCGGGAGCCGATAACGCCACGGAGGCGAAACCGGTGCGCGTGAGCAGCGACGCCGCCGCGGGCATCCTCACCCTGGGGAAACGGAAAACCACCGAGAGCCGCTACCAAGACCGTCTCCAGCACCTGCTACACGGCGCGCGCAACCAGGCGGCGGGCATCCTCACCATGGGCCGGAGAAACGACGAGGGCGGAGCGCGCGCTCCCTCGCGCGCCAGCGAGATCGCTACCGTCCACGCGCCCGTTAAACTCGACCTGGAGAGACCGGTGGAGTATCTGATGCAGCAGTCTGAAGCCAGGGACTCTTACAGGCGGTGACTTGGGTCAGTGAGGGCGGGGGGGTCAGGCTTACACCGTGCACTAGACTAGGCGTTCATCAGTAAAGACATAGTTCAACAAAACAGTCGAAGCACAAGCTTTCTCCACTTCACAGTGTTTTATTAGAGCTTACTGATTCTTCTTTTGTGACATGTGAGCTTCTAAACTAAGATATGATGTAAAATAATCTTATTAATGCAACTAATGCAATGAAATGACCTTGGTCCTTTGTAGAGATGCATTAAAATGACCATCCTTGGCTGTAAATTCTGCACATGCTCAGACAAAATCTGATACGTTAATAAAATGTTCATAGCTTTCTTTTATTTATGCTTCTGGATTTATGTATAAAGGCTATTTGTGCTGCAGGAGGCCATAATCATTGTGTTGGGGGGGAAAATTTAAGACCATAAACCATTAAGTGAGTAAATTAAAGATTACCGTGTACCCATAATGCTCATTTTCAGTGTTCATATTTATATGTTTTTGAGGTCTGCTCGAATAGATCTACAGTTTCCCCAAACAAACCACATTATTTATCTCATACTCTGCATCTGTATTCACCGCTTCTGTCTTTAAACCCCGCCTCCCGATGAGCCCAGTGTGCTCTAATTGGTCAGCTCACCCAATCTGTTTCCATTGGCCAATCACATGTTCCGACCGTATGCTACCGTGGCTGTTCTTACACTGGAGATTCTGGAAGTCTGGTAGAACAAGTTGGTAGATCCACCTTCACAGTATAGAACGACGCAGTTTTCGAGTGGTCAGTTTTTACTGTTTTAGGTCTCTGTGTGTTGTGCATGCCAAATTTGCTGAGAGGCGGGCACTAAGGATAATGTTACAAGATGACATCACCTTGCAACAAAGAAAGGGGCTGAGTTCTGGCAAGGTTTTTCAGGCGTCTGAGAAAAGTGAGTTCCGTGGGAGAGAGGGAAGATTGATTGAGGGAGGACTGCGAACTCTGATAACTTGGAGTTCTTGGAGTTCTTGCAGCGTCTGCCTGTAGCTGGAAAGCCAGAACCCCCCTCCTTTCATTACTGTAAGTCCAGTGGCATAACCAGAGTGGGGGGGGGGGGCAAGTCATACAGGGGCCTGATCCGACCAGACCACCCTTTTTTTTTTGTGGCCCCTCCAGACCACCAGACTACCATGAGATTTCCAGGCTGGTAGTCTGATGTATCACCTGCTCTAACGATGAACCGAACTAGATCACAGTGTAGCCGCAGCTGTTAATAAAAAACACCCCAACCCTTTTGCCCCCTGATCTCTCACACAACCCACCTTCAGCACACACGGACACACTTACCTGTCAAACTGACCAATCATAGCTCCGTTATAATGGTTGCAACCCAAACATATGTATACTGGGATGGCAACAGAACGGTTAACCTTGCTTGTAGCAGAGCACAGTGGCTGAGCTGCTGAAAGGCTGAGAATGACATAACGTTACAGTAACTGTATATAACCAGAGTCCATTCACTCCTTTATAATGAGAGGAGCGACAAGTAGTAGCAGAGCTGAATTTCCCCACTGACCTACAGAAATCCCTGCACCATTACTCATTCAGCTTCAGGTCCTGAAAGAGGCGGTAATCTCCCTGTGTGGTTGTCGGTTTTGTAGAATAGGATGCCGTGTGTGCACTATTTACACTCATCATCAAAAGAATAGCTGCACCCAGAAGGAGGTGTTGGCTTGCGGTGCTATTGTGAAAGAAGATAGAGGTTGCCAGACTGATATGGGCAGTATATCGTCGCTGTTCAAAGAAAAACGGGTGTCTCCAAAATGGCAACTTTACAGGAGAGGCCAAAAACCTGATGTAATTTGAATGGAAGTCAATGGAACCAGATATCTTTCCAAGAGGTTTTGGGCCATTTCTGTTGGTCCATTGTTCATGAAATTCCCACACAGTGTAAAGAGCGGAACATGTGATCAAATGAGGCATAAAAGTAAAAATCAACAAAAATGGAGATACATGTTTTTCTTTGGACAGCGACCATATGGAATATTTACTGAGCTACACGTACAGTAGTAGTGTCTTTCAGTGTGCCGTTAGGCAGTCACAAGAGTTCTAATGCAACATGCATGACGTCTTGATATGGAGTTGTAGAGGGTCCGAATGATGTCCTGTGGTAATCCATCCCATGCAGCTTGAACGTTCTCCTGGGATCGAAATACACAGTGGAGTGGTGGAAAGCCACTGGACTCCAGAGCAGTGGAAATGTGCTCCCTGGAGTGATGAATCACACTGGCAGTCTGATGGAGGAATATGAGAGCAGAAGGCAAAGTGCCATCAGTGATGTTTAGAGGAGGGATAATGGCTCTGGGGCTGTTTTTAGGCCCCTTGGTTCCCATAAAGGGTGATGTTAATACTACAGTACACAAAGACATTTAGACAATTATATGCTTCCGACTGTGCCACTGTGCACACGACGAGGTCTGTCAAGGCATGGTTTGACCTCTGGTGGCCTGCACAGAGCCTTGAGCCCTACTGAACAACTCTGGGATTCATTTGAATTTAGATTGTGACCTTTTCGTCCAACATCGTACCTGACCTCACAATAACTGTTTTCATTGAAAGAGTACAAATTCCCACCAACACGCTCAAACCGTGGTGGACAGCTTTCCCAGGGGAGTGGACGCCATGGTAATTGCCATGGTTTTGGACTGGGATGTCAAACACGCTCATTAGGGTGATGTACAGGTGTCTACAAACTTTTGGCCATGTAGTGTACACTAAAGGTATCTTCCCCCTGTACAGTTTTGGGGATACAGAGGGGTTTCAGCTACCAAAGGAATTTGTCCTGAATTGGTCAAATTACATTTACGCCATTTAGCTGACGCTCTTATCCAGAGCGACTTACAAGGTTAATCATTTTACAGGTAGGCCAATGTAGCGTTAGGAGTCTTGCCCAAGGACTCTTATTGGTGTAGCACAACAGAGTCACCCAGTTCGGAATTCAAAACCCCAGTCTCCCACATGCGGTTGTGGCCCCCTGGCAGGTAGTGGTGTTATCTACTGAGCTACACCAACCTACTACCTCAAATGAGGCAGAAACAAAATCACAAGATTAAACAGATCTATAAGGAAAGGCCAAAAGAAATAAATAAACTAAGAAATGATGAAGAAATGTTTCCTTCGCTGTCATGCGCCAGTCAGCACAGGTAGATTCAAAGACTTTCAGCAGCAGCAGATCATCAGTGAGACATTCAGTACAGTCTTTAGCTTACATGCTCGTATGGGCAATATTAATTGAGCTACACCTACAAAGGTAGTGTCTCTCAGTATGGTGTTTGCTAACATAACGTGTCGGACGTCTCAGCATGGAGCTGTAGAGGTTCCTAATGGTGTCCTGTGATGATCAGTCCCATGCAGCTTGAACATTCTCACACAGTTCCTGCTGATTTTGCAGTAGGGGTGGTGGTGGAGTCACGCCAGGCCTTCTGGATGTGTCGTCGGTCTTGGTGCTGATCACTGTGCCTCCATACACAGTTTCATTGGTTGTCTCCACCAAGACAGGAGTGGGGCTCGTCCACTGAAGATGAGTCACTCCATGACAGTCTGGCATGACACCATAGCAGTCTTTGGGGACACTGATGTGGTGTTAATGGCAGTTGTCATAACGGTATATGTAGTTCTGTGTTGTGCAGCCTTATGATCATTTAGATAGACATCAGTGTCAGACTAATTAATGAGCTTCTATTGAAGACTGGTGGACTGAGAGAGTCTCTTCACCTACACTGAGCTGATTAAAAAGTCTTGATCCAGAAATGATAAAAGGTCATTAGAGTCATAGTAAATGATGTTACTGTTACTATCTCCATACTTAAGTACATTTGAAAGACTTCAGTTTAAGTGGAGGTGTAAAAGGAGGAACCTCTACTTTTACTGGGGGAGTATTTTACCTTGGGGGTCTCTACTTTAACCCTACATGGTTTGTGTACTTCCTCCATCACTGTTGTTAAATGTCTGTGTAGGCTGTGTTATTGTGTAATACCCTGTGTGGCCACAAGAGGGATGTATTATACTGTACAGTGGAATAGCAGTATTCCCAGGACAGTACATGCTGGAGACTGATCCTAGGCTACATCCTGCGCCGTGTTCTGTACAGTTTGAGTTTTGTACAGCTGGAGTGCTTTAATATGCTGCTCTTAGATTTTATTTTATTTTATTTTATTTTATTTTATTTTATTTTATTTTATTTTATTTTATTTTATATATCTTATCTGATACTACTAAAACTCTAAAACCTCTCTGTGCACTGATCTCCCACAGTAACCATGAGTATAACTATGTGAAGCTTCAGGTCCAGAATCTGTTATGTAATTAAAATTTTCTTGACATTATATTATATTATATTATATTATATTATATTATATTATGTTGTATTATATTACATTATATTACATTACATTACATTACATTACATTACATTATATTATATTATATTATATTATATTATATTATATTATATTATATTATATTATATTATATTATATTATATTATATTATATTATGCAGTGCAAAAGTTAGAGACCACCCTTCATTAATTAACCTCCTGTCTTAACAGCCATCTAGAACAACTTATTATACTAGCTTATATATCTCCTGAATACAAGCAGAAAACATATTCGACGGGACATTACATATAAACATCAACTTGAAAATGAATTCAAGTGTTTATGTATTTACACTATATTAAAACATACCATGACTACCATAGTACATATCACCTTGCCATGGGCATACTGGCCAGAGTTCAAACTCACTCACAAAATAACATCTCACTGCTTATACAGGAGTGTGCGTTCCCAAGCCGTCCCCTGTGGTGACCACTGGGGGATAGTGTTTGTTGTCTAAGAGGTTTTTGATAAACTATAACGTTTATATGAACTGTATATGGTTTTATGGTTATACTGTATATGCCCACAGCAAGAAGTGCCTGGGTTCAATTCCCTGTTGGGGCATGTGGGGTCCTCGTTGTGTGGAGTGTGGTTTTCCTCTGGGTGCTCCCGTTTCCTTCTACAGTCCAGTCACATGCCGTCAGGTAAATTAGGAATCCTAAATTGCCCACTTAGGTGTGAGTCTGTATGTCTGTGTGTCTGCCCTGTGATGGGTTGGTGGGCTGTCCCGGGTGTATCCTGCCTTTTGCCTGGTGAACACTGGGAAAGGCTCCTGCACCGCTCACCCTTGTGACCCTGAAGGATAAAGTGGTTTAGAAGATGAGTGAGTGAGAGAGTGACTTTCCTTTTCCTCATGCTAGTGGATTATCATATATCTACTCTTATCTATCTGATCTCAGTTATATCTCCTGGATGATGAGTCGCTGGTACTTCTTCACTGGTCCCCTGATCCTCCCGCTCGTGTATAATGGATTACAGTTGTGTATTTTCTGATCAGTGTTGAGCAGGATGGGTGAAGGATTCGTGTGAGTGGTTTATTGTTTATTAAAATGTTTGTTGATCTGTTGATCTTAATAATGATCTAATAAGAGACAGACGACCGCACACCGCTTTAATGCCGAGTCCAGGAACTCATGGTCCAGGAGAGTATGATGGGAGAAGCGAGAGATGCAAGGCACTAAAAGATAGATGCGGGCGAAGAGAGCGTGGTAACATCTGTGTATATGAGAGAAAGTGAGTTGGGGAAGGGAAAAAGAGAATGAGCAACTGAGAGATTGAAGGAAAGACAGAAAAGGGGGGATGAAAGAGAGAATGCAAGAATGTAAAAACAAGAAAGACAATGATAGAAAGAAAGAATGAGGGAGAAAAACGACAGAGTGAAGATAAAAAATGAGGGAGAGATAGAGAGAGACAAGGGGAAATAGTGAGGGTGAGGGAAAGAACAGGAAGAATGAGAGAGAGAAAGAGGAGTGAAGGAGAGAGGGCAAGGAAAAGGGAGAAAGAAATGGAAGGAATGAGGGAAAAAGAGAAGGGGATAGAGAAAACGAGAAAGAACAAGAGTAAATGAGAAAAAGACAGGACAAAAAAGGAATGGAGAGAGAGCAAGAGACTGAAAAAGAACTGGTGAGTGTAAAAGAGAGTAAAAGAGAAGAAGTGAGAGAGTAAAGAGAGATACAGAGAGAAGGAGAAGGAGGGAGAGAGTAATGAAACAGACAGAGGGAAAGTGAGAGAGAGTGATGGAAAGAGTAAAAAAGAGGAAGGGAAAGAATAATGAAAGATACAGAAGGAAAGTGGGAGACAGCAATGAAATAGACAGAGAGAGAGAGATGGAGGGAGTAATGAAACAGACAGAGAGAGAGAGAGAGAGAGAAAGAGACAAATAGAGGGAGAGAGAGTAATGAAACAGACAGAGGGAAAGAGACGGAGAGTGATGGAAAGAGAGTAAAAGAGGAAGGGAAAGAATAATGAAAGATACAGAGGGAAAGTGGGAGAGAGTAATGAAACAGACAGAGAGAAAGAGAGTGATAGGGAGGGAAAGAGAGTGATAGAGAGAGAAAAATGGAGGGAGAGAGAGAGAGACAAATAGAGGGAGAGAGAGTAATGAAACAGACAGAGGGAAAGAGACGGAGAGTGATGGAAAGAGTAAAAGAGGAAGGGAAAGAATAATGAAAGATACAGAGGGAAAGTGGGAGAGAGTAATGAAACAGACAGAGAGAAAGAGAGAGTGATAGGGAGGGAAAGAGAGTGATAGAGAGAGAAATTGAGGGAGAGAGTAATGAAACAGACAGGGAAAGAGAGACGGAGAGTGATGGAAAGAGAGTAAAGAGGAAGGGAAAGAATAATGAAAGATACAGAGGGAAGGTGGGAGAGAGTAATGAAACAGACAAAGAGAGAGAGAGAGTGATAGGGAGGGAGAGATAGAAACAGACAGAGAGAGAGTAATGAAACAGACAGAGGGAAAGAGAGAGAGAGAGTGATAGGGAGGGAGAGATAGAAACAGACAGAGGGAGAGTGATAGAGAGGGAGGGAGAGAGAGTAATGAAACAGACAGAGGGAAAGAGAGAGAGAGTAATGAAACAGACAGAGGGAAAGAGAGGGAGGGGGGAGGGAGAGAGAGAGCGTGTTAGAAGAGAGTAAGTGGGAGGCAGACGCTGAGCACTGGTGAGATGCTGATTGGGGACCTGCTGCAGTGAGAGCTGGAGGAGACTTCATGTTCAAGCTGAGCAGAGGAAATAAAGGAGGAACTTCTATCAGAGCCGCTGCTGATCACTCGAGGACATTTCCCAGGAAAAGAGAGAAGGAGAAGTGAAAGAAAGGAGGAGGAAAAGGAAAAGACTAAAAGAGCTCGCCTGAGGAAAAGCTGGAGCGCAAGAACTGAGAACGTCCACAAAGACTTGAGGGGAGACAAGAGCGCTCAGAGCGGAACACTGGGGTCCAAGGACATGCTGAAAGAACGGGGGTCTTTTTGTGTCTCCAGAGGTCTTACTCCCACCACCACGGAGCTTCATCAGCGGCCACACTGTAACTACAACCACAGTGCCCACTGCCTCGTTCCCTCCGTGAGCCTGAGCTCGGGGTGAGGGTCCTCTGAGAGTGATTAGGAGGAAAGTGATCGACTGAACTACACAGATCCAGAGCTGCTACCGATTAGCAATCAACCGCCAGCGGAGGCGCTTTATAGAGTCCCTCTACTCACTCTTCTATTCCTGCATCTTTCTCCATCACTCTATTTTCCTCTCCTCCTCTGTTTCCTAGCTAATTATAGCCTCACTTTTCTTCTCCTTCACACTTCTCCAACTCTTTCTCTCTTTGGAATGGAGTGACAGCTGCTGTAGGACTTACTCGCAGCCATGCCAGTGATGAAGGGGCTTCTGGCCCCTCAGAACACCTTCCTGGACACCATCGCAAAGCGCTTTGATGGCACTCGTGAGTACTGACCCTCCTCTCTCTGCCTGGTCTCAGTCTGACAGCTGAAAGGAACGCTGTAGTGTTTCATGCTCAGTCATGGACAGTGTTGCCCTGTACCGGACCGGATGACTCCATACACCTTTATAACAGGAGTCAATGGGCATCAGCTGCAGGTCTATGTTGTGGTTGAGGTGGCTCCAGCATCTGCCCATTGACTTCCATTACGCATGTGTTTTGAGTCACTGGGGTGATGATCCATACGCTGTTGATAGATGTGACGGATAGAGATTAGACCAAAGAACCCTGGGATACCTCTTTCATGCTTGTTGAGTGTAGAAAGCATACAGCATGCCCCCTTAAAGTTACTACCGCTTTACAAACTCAGGGGTTTGTCATCAGCCGTCTCGTAAAAGTGCATCCTTCAATCCATAAATAAAGATATCTGTACATCGAAGCCACAAATGTGTACAGTAAAGGCTCTGCACTTTGCTAGAGATCACACTGGAGTGCTGGGGTTTCGCTGTAAGTAAAGTTAAATGGCATGATCCTGTTTGTTCAGCCGCCGGCATTAGAGAAGTGAGTGAGAGAGAGATGTCAGAGATGATAACGTTTTATCTGAGGGACATAGAAGCACAAGCAATGCTGCTACCGGAGCTAAACCTCGTATCTCCGTAATGATAGCCTTACTGGAGTAACCAGACCTTCCCCCCATCGCAAGGCATTCCTTATAGTCCCATCATGATGAACGGACCAACAGAAATACCATAAAAAATTGTATATATTATGATGAAATTAGGTTTATTAGGTTCACACACACATATATAGATAGATATAGGACCTCTAGTATCTCAAATATCTAATCAAATGCATGTACCACATATAGAAAAACAAACAGCCCTGTTTATATACATGCATGTATCATGTTTAAATACATGCATTTGCATATTTGTAAATATATAAATATGTAAATATACATATTTACAAACTAATTTAATATGTACAACAGAACATGTATGTCATACACACACACACACACACACACACACATATATATATATGAACACTGACAGAGATGATTTTAATAGCATGTTTATATATATAGACATGTATATTATATATTATATACATGTGTGTATGTATATATATATATATATATATATATATGTATATATAAACATGTTATTAAAATCACCTCTGTCAGTGTTCATGATATTAACGGAAAGAAATCTGCCATCACCTAGTTTTCATGAACTAGCCATCTATTACACCTTTATTACACCTTTATTACACCTTTATTACACCTTTATTACACCTTCATTACACCTTTATTACATCTAAGGCCCGATTTCTTAATTTGTTTTCTAACAGTCAGTGTGTTTACACATTAGTAATAGTGCTGATTAGATTCCAGTTCGTTTTTTTATAAGAACTGATATATATATATATAATGTCAACATTAAAAACTCTAACTACATGCTCCCCAGTGTTGACTTCTTGACGTTTATTACACATTCATTACATTAATGTTGTTTCAAAGTTGACCCAAATCAGGTTTGCTGTTTTTCTTATAGTGGTGAAAGTCACCAGCAGGCACCATACAGGCTGTTTATAATATTCCCCCCAGTTCTGAAGGAAGAATAGAGAGCAGGATGCGGTGTTGTCTGCCCTTTACCCACAGACTGTATAATACAGAGGCAGCAAAGATTAGGTTGATAGATGCTGGAGTATTCCTTTAGTATGTCATTAAACCATGTACCCATAATCAGTTCATGCCTAAAAAGTCTGGAGGACAAACAAGTGCAGCAGGAGGTCATCCACCCGAGCTGTTGTCCTTATGATCATCAGATAAAGCTTTCCTTCACTTCTCTTCTTTTCTCTTCATTTCTCTGTCTGCTGGATGCCTGTAGCTTGTGCTGTTCTAATTGCTTTATTGAATCATTAGTGCTTTGACTCTGACATGCAAACCAGCAGTCTCAGAAAAACCCAGAAGACATCCAAATGAATAAGAACACAAAGCGTGGAGAGGTGCCCTAATGAGCAGCTGCAGTTTAAGCCATTGTGTAAGACTAAGCTTTTCATAAAGCTCCACACTTCATCTTAATTAGGCAGCTGTCGAAGGTGAGAGCACTTCAGGCAGAATACAGATCCTACAGACTAACGGAGACTAACGGAGCCTAACAGAGCTTAACGGAGCCTAACTGAGACTGACTGAGACTAACAGAGACTGACTGAGACTGACTGAGACTGACTGAGACTAACAGAGACTGACAGAGACTAACAGAGACTGACTGAGACTAACAGAGACTGACTGAGACTAACAGAGACTGACAGAGACTAACAGAGACTGACTGAGACTAACGGAGACTAACTTAAAGCTCACTTCATGAATCGATGTATTTTAACCTGCTTGAAGATGGATGGATGGATTGATTGATTGATTGACATAGATAGATAAATAGATGGATGGATGGATGGATGGATGGATGGATGGATGGATGGATAGATAGATAGACGGATAGATAGACGGATAGATAGACGGATAGATGGATAGATGAGCTTTCTAAGAAGCGTGTGTGTTTGTTGTTTAGGAATCAGGAAGCAGTCACGACTCTGACTCTGACTCTGTGCTGGTTCGGGATGAGTGTGCGTGTGTTGTGTCTGTGATTGAGGGTTGTTGACTTTGTGTCGATGTGCGGAGAGCATCTTCTAAAAACTCAGTGGGTGTGCTTTCTCTCCTCTCTTTTAACACTGGGGCATTGTACATCTCTCTGTCACAGCGTAGGAGTTCCACTCGCATTACCATGCAACAGTGCAAAGAAGGAAGAGAAAACGAAAGACAGAGGGGGAGAGAAAGAAAGAAAGAAAGAAAAAAAGAAGGGAAAGAAAAGAAGAGAGGGAGCAAAACTGTTATTGCAGTCTGCTGTTTTCCTTCTCTTTACAGTGTTCTCCCTCTCATACCTCTCTGCTTTCCATCCTCCAGTTCTTTCTTTTTTCTCTCTCTCTCTCTCTCTCTCTCTCTCTCTCTCTCTCTCTCTCTCTCTCTCTCTCTCTCTCTCTCTCTCTCTCTCTCTCTCTCTCTCTCTCTCTCTCTCTCTCTCTCTCTCTCTCTCTCTCTCTCTCTCTCTCTCTCTCTCTCTCTCTCTCTCTGCTCTCTCTCTCTCTCTCTCTCTCTCTCTCTCTCTCTCTCTCTCTCTCTCTCTCTCTCTCTCTCTCTCTCTCTCTCTCTCTCTCTCTCTCTCTCTCTCTCTCTCTCTCTCTCTCTCTCTCTCTCTCTCTCTCTCTCTCTCTCTCTCTCTCTCTTTCCCTCCCTCTCTCTTGGCCCTGTCAGTTTGGACCTGACCCCTCTTTTCCTCTCAGTGCCTTGCTCAGTGCAGAGGTGTGGATTGTCCATTATGGTGACTCATGTTGGTCACTGGGTTTGATGCGGATACTGACTCACTTCTCAGCTCAGTAACAGGAATAAGGTCAGCGTTACTCTTCAGGCAGGTCGGACGTAGCAGCTAACACGAAAGCATAAACGTGGCTATAGAGCTTCATGAAGGGCTCTTATTGAACGTCATATTTCCTTTCCCCTCATGCTCTCATGGCATTTGCGTGGGTGAATGGTGTGACTTAAACTGCAGTCTCATTTATTTTTAACCTGTTTACATCCGTACGCAATAAGCCTGATGATGCAACCTCTTCAATTTATACCCCAAACAGTAGGGGGCAACATATCACTGGATAGCTGTAGTGTCCACTCCTATCATAAGAAACAAGGAAATGCACAGTCCCTCCTCCTCCATCTTTACTCCTTGTGAGCGTCAAACTTTAACCCCTTCTTGGTCAGGACCATCTCCAGGGTGGGACGCTGCACTAATGTTACCTCTTGTTTGTTAGCTGATCGCTTGCCAAGAGCTTCAGCCATTGTTATGTTTACTCTTCCTCGCTTTGGCTACCATCACTTGAATGTGCAGAACCTTCAACATAAATGACAAGAGGTTACCATACGCTGGAGCAGTGCTACTTCTTCATCCTCTCATGTTGGTCTACACTACACACTACAGTGACTCACTATCGCCTCTTGAGGTACAAAGTGGTATGGCAAGGCAGGGTGGGCCAAGGTTGGCTGGTTAGCATGCTAACTTCAATAGATATCCCTGCAATGTGATAAATAGATGCCTTTGATGATCATAACTGGTATTTCTTCATATTCGGTTAATAATTTGAGCTTATTTTGGAATGTTTTCAACTACAAGTTGTACAGAAGTGAGTTTCAATTAAAACGTATCTCTTAGCCCCATAGTGGACATAGTGGACTTCACTTGGATATTGTCATTGCCATATCAACCCCATCAAAACTCAGTGTTTTTATGATTTCAGACTGCCAGCTGATTTTCATGGAGAGATTATTATTTACCACAAATACATTTACTGATGCTGAGGTCTGGCCTCTGGGTTGGACAGTCCATTGCTTTGAGGACCCCAGCAACATCTCTGTATGGCTTCTTGACAGCTACACATCCTTTCATCCTTATATAGTGTTGAGTTGTCTTCTCACAGTGGACAGATGGACAGAGACACCTGTGGATGTTTTCAGATCTACAGCCCGATTGAAACTTGGTGGTCTCCTTTTTGCAAAAGCAACAGCTTTAGGTACTGTTTATCTGATGGGGAGAGTTGTAATGGTCCACCAGGTCTTACACAGTTGTTAGGAGCCCCGTTTCCATTTACTAATTGTTTTAATTTTCAATTTTTGAAGTTCATTTATCCTGCTTATTCTCTTTTGACTTTCTCTTTCCTCATGCAAGCAGATGATGTAATCTCCTCAGAAACACCTCCTATTTTTTACAGTCCTGTACCAATATTATTTATACAGTTTAATAGGACATGTTTCCCAAACTCTCAGATTAGAGAGTGCTGTAGAGAGTCAGGTGTACCCATTCCTTCATGCTTCTTTAACAGGACCTCTGTCGAGTTGAAACCAGCAATGGCTCCTGTGTGGATAATGAAGGACCTCTGACATGGTTCCGTCCGGAGCTATCGTTGAGGATAATGGCTCGCTATGGTCATTTTCTAGATTGGTATATAATTCAAGGTGCTCAAAAGGAAATCCAGGCTGCATGAGGATAAATCGTAATGGTAACTGTAGTTCTAGTAGCTCGTTTCATGACAGAAGTGGCTTTAAAACTGTCTTCAGACCCACAGGTGTCCAAGCTCCAGTGCTTTCGCTCTTTACAGTGGCTCTGGGGTCAGTCTTTATTCTTCTGTGACCATGTAGGGGAGTTTATAATGAGCTCACCTGTTGCTCTGGAGAACCGTTTCACTTCTAATAAGACTGCAAGATAAGAAAAGGCCAGCTAATCAGATGCGCAGCATTGTCAGTTTGGCATTGTGCAGAACACTAAGTTCCCACTTACTAAATTAGGGCTGTATATTTCTGTTTTGCAAATGTACTCTGAATGGTCATCTCTGATGCACAAATCTGCACCTACAACCAATAGAGCTACTCAGGTTTTTGCACAGGTGTTTTGGGAGTGGTGCTCAAAGCAGACAAAGGGTAGGGTGTTAGCGTGTTAGCATAACACCAAACCTAGAGTTAAGAGTACCACAGTCACTCAAAATTGCTAACTTTGCCATCTATGCTAGAGGCTGTATAAGCTGATCAGTCGACTAATTAATTCAGGACTTGACAAGTCAAAGTGTGGGGCGGAGTGGCGGTAAAAGACTAAAAGGAGAAACGTGAGGAGAGAAGAGAAATCGTTTTTTTAGCTAAACACAAACCCCAAAGTGCTTCATTGCTGTGTAAAAACAACACCAGATGAATCCAATTATACTGCAGATACTGTACGGCTGCTGTGAACTACACGCTCACAAGCCAGACTGGCGGTTTTGAATGGCTAGTCAACTAGTGAAAATGAATATTCATGCTAGCACTAATTTATGCAGAGATTCAAACCCCCAGATGCCAGCATGTGTAGGCATGGCCTTACTTGCTACCCTGTTTAAATCCTGCTTAGTACTTATATATAACACTTTTTAAGATGTTTGTAGAATCTCATATACACTGATCGTCTAAAGAGTAGTGCACCCAGAAGGAAGTGTCGGACCGAAATACAATTGGGAAGGAAGATAAAGGTTACCAGGAACAATAAATACTGATGAATTTAGACTGATATGGGAATATTTAATGAGCTACACATACAGAACTATACCATGTAAAGACAATAAGAAGAGAAATAACTTACAGTGTATTACTATACTCACAATATCACAGAGTTGTCGTTTCATTTTTGGCATAAGATGGACCAAAGGCCAAACGCTCTGCTGTGATATGCGTTTATGTCTTCACATGCTAGCCTGAAAAAGGACTGGGGTTAGACTTTCGGTATATGGGAAAACTACAAACCTCCCTGAGACAGGTATAGGAATTTTCTTGCTCATTTCATCTTCCATCCTTTTATCTCTTTAGCTCTTGCCAATGTTTAAAGCCATTGCTTGGTCACTCTATCATTTCCTTTTCCTTGCCTCCTCTGACAACACCTTCTTCCATCTCCTTGCAGCCTTTCCATGATATCCATGCTGGGAATACTGAGCTAGCTTCTTCTTATAGCGAGCTGAAGACCCACGGTTGTTGGTGTTGTGGTGACGTGCTGCTGTAAAGCGTTACACAGTTCTTGTGACAGCTCTCATGCCGGCTCCTACACAGTTACATAGCACTATAGCAGGTGCTCCAGGCCCGCAGTGGCAATGACAGAATTGCTATTCTCCCTATTATTAGCCAATGCAATTCTCGCTATTATAAGTCAGTGTTCCATCAAAATGATTCTGAATCTGTTATTATAATTAATAATTAATGTCACTTTAAGCACGTTTGACGTAGTACATCTTTTATTTGTGGGTATGTATTTGGACATATGTGCTTTAGGAAACCGGCCACACAGCAACCAAAATGACCATTTAGACAATATGGATTCACAGTCTTGGGCTTATCTATTTTCAGGAGTGTACAACCATCATTTTGAGAGGGAATAAATTAATGAGAGCGTAGAGATGGTTGTTAACCAGTATCAGTGTAAACCTCCTGTATTATTATTATTATTATTATTATTATTATTATTATTATTATTATTATTATTATTATTATTATTATTATCTTTGTTATTATCTTTGTTATTATTATTATTATTAGTAGTAGTAGTAGTAGTAGTAGTAGTATTAGTATTAGTGTTATTATTATTGTTAATTATTATTATTATTGTTGTTGTTGTTGTTGTTGTTTTTATTATTATTATTATTATTATTATTATTATTATTAGTAGTAGTAGTAGTAGTAGTAGTAGTAGTAGTATTAGTGTTATTATTATTATTATTATTATTATTATTATTATTATTATTATTATCATTGTTATTATTATTATTATTATTATTATTATTATTATTATTATTATTACTACTACTACTCTGTTTTGCAATGATATGGGTGTCCTCTCCTCATGCGTGAGTGTACTACTGATCATTAATAAATGTCATTATTAATATCCTACTATACGTATCTAATAGAAACTGCTCGATGCTACACCTGTTATGAAGAACCATACAGGCCCATATTGGGTTCTGTTCTTGTGTTCTAAAATATTGATCAGAAAGGAAACATAACATCCACTCTTCCTACAACTTTCTACCTACTGTAAGTGAGCATGGGCATTGGCATAGCTGCAGTGTAGTGTAATTATTTCCCTGTTGTATAACAGGTGTATTTTTGGTAGCAGACTCTTTGCTCACCTTAAATATTTGCTTCATCAGTGAGCAGACAGGAACACAGCGACTCTCAGTAACTCTCAGAACAAGAACAGCAAACAATCGAAGAACGCTTTGAGATCCTAGGCTACAGTCCCACCTTTACTTAGTTATTCTTATATCCTAATATGCTTCTTAAGTAAAGGAAGCCTAGTTGTACTATTTCTGAATCTGAGTGTTGAATTAGGTGGGGATGAGCCCTGCACCAAACTCTATAATGCAATACATTAAAGAAACCCTCACAATTCTATTAACCTCCGTCCACTGTAGGCGCATGAATGCTTTGTTGCGCTAGTAGCTTGTTGTTGTTGTCAACTTTCTGTATAATTATTGGTAAATTGATTATAATTATTAAAATTATAGTTTAAATGTAAAACAGGGTCATTCTTGAGTGGTTTGATGTGAAGTGTGCCACAATAGAGGATAAGATAAGATAACCTTTATTATCCCACATGGGGAAATTTACATTGTTACAGCAGAGGAACAGCAGCAGAACAGATACAGAACAAGAGGTAGACTAAAGTGCAGGTTTACAGAATATAAAATAAAAAATTACAAAAATATTTTGTTACTATGTCAGAATTGTTCAATGGTGCTGACAGAACAATGCCTCTGAAAGCTCCTTCACAGGATTTGGCCTTAAATCTATGTAAGGCATGCATTAGAGACATATTTCATTGTGTCATTGTTTACTTATTAATTTACTAATTAATTTACTTATTTAAAACTATTTTAACATCATAGCGAGCACTCTGAACTCTGAATGTAGGTTTACTGATCATTCAGCAATGCAAATAATAGAACTATATGTATTTGCTTTATAGACATCTGGTTCCTTGCACCCAGGAGAAAATAACATACACTGAAGTAACTCAATTTAATACTTAGTATATGTCCTTGCATTCATAATTAATGTACTGAAAGTGTGCTATTTCCATATACCAGTTATGTACTGAGTATGCTAAATATAATCATTAGAGCTATTAGACATATACTTAAATAGAACTAACTGTGCTATGCTATTGTGAGACACCTCTGAGATTTACTTTGATATACTTAAGCACATATTAAAGTGATTCTAGTACATTAAAATATACTTATATACTTTCTATACTTATATTAGGTACATTCAAGCAACATTAGTAAACTTAATAATTAGTGCTATTAAGGATATACAATAAAGCCTATGTAACATACATTATTAAGTACAGTTCTAGCACATCAAAACGTGGGTATATATAATAAGTGTATAGATAGATAGATAGATAGATAGATAGATAGATAGATAGATAGATCTGGGAGATGTACTTGCTGATAGTGACATACATTTGTAGCCTATTAAACTGAACTTAATTTGTAGCTCTGTAGGTCAGTTGAATCAGCCGTGTTGCTGTATGGATGAATGCGGTGTCTGTAACCGTACAAGGTCCGTACAGGGTCTTGTGCAGACGATTCTGACACGTACACGCACTGTGCTGCACTGACACTCATACACAATCGCCTATCCTCACCTCATACTCGCACACTTTGCTCCCTTGATGGGTCGTGACACACTGTCTAAAAGAACATGAGGCTTGTGAAAAACAGTCAGTGTGGTGTGTAGAGTGCCCTAGAGCCTGTGTAACTTTCCTTTGTGCCTTTCTTTCTGTCTCTCTTTCTCTGCCTCAAGGTTTATGAATTCATTTTCTCTGACCCATTAACAAGTTTCTTCTATCCGTTTTTTGGTGTGCGTGTGTGTGTGTGTGTGTTGGTGTGTGTGTTGGTGTGTGTGTGTGTGTGTGTGTGTGTGTGTGTGTGTGTGTGTGTGTGTGTGCGTGTGTGGGGGGTGTGTGTATAAGTGTGTGTGGGTTAGTGTGTGTGTGCGTGTGTGTTGGTGTGTGTGTGTGTGTGTGTGTGTGGGTGTGAGTGTGTGTGTGTGTGTGTGTGTGCGTGTGTGGGGGTGTGTGTATAAGTGTGTGTGGGTTAGTGTGTGTGTGCGTGTGTGTGTGTGTGTGTGTTTGTGTGTGTGTGTGGGTTAGTGTATGTGTGTGTGTGTGTGCGTGTGTGTGTGTGTGGGTTAGTGTGTGTGTGTGTGTGGGTTAGTGTGTGTGTGGGTTAGTGTGTGTGTGTGTGTGTGTGTGTGTGTGTGTGTGTGTGTGTGTGTGTGTGTGAGTGAGTGTGTGTATGTGTGTGTGTGTGCGTGTGTGTGTGTGCGCGAGGGCGTGTGTGTGTGTGTGCGAGAGGGCGTGTGCGTGTGTGTGTGAGTGTGTGCGTGTGTGTATGTGTGTGAATGCGTGTGTATGTGTGTGTGCGCGCATATGTGTGTGTGTTGGTGTGTGTGTGCGGAGTTTACACTAGATTTGCTCTATTGCTCTTGAGACTGCGTTTGCATTAGTACAGGAATGGTCGAATCTCTGGTCTTCATGTTGGAGACGAGCGTCTGTTCTCTGGGGTGCGAGTCCGAGTTAAATTCTGACTTTCTGGGGGTGTTAGTCCGAGTCAAAGTTGGAGACTCTGGGGTGTAAGTCTGAGTCAAGCCTCCAGAGTTTGAGCTGAGTCATTCCCTCATCTGTGATGTTCAAGCTTGAATTGATTCTCTTATTTATGGGGTTCAAGTCTGAGTCAGTTCTATCATCTGTGAGCTTTAACACTGAACGCCTTGACGTCTTGTACCTGAATAATCAATAATATTCACTTTTGTTCTGCCAATTAGTTGCGATCACTTTATCCTGGTGAGGTGTTTGTACTGTGTGGTTAAAAAATGTGCCAGTAGAACAAACTCAGAAGGATAAGAGAATCAGGCAATGTGGAGTTACCCAGCAATCCTTTTATCCAATATTGTTTATTATTAATATTATTATTTGCTCAGATGTCTTTCACATTCACACAAATGCAACTTTGCTTGCACTTTAAATATTCTGGGTGTCCTAACCATGAATGTGTTTTCTGACTCAGTAGTTGTTTTCTGCTAAGTAGTTGGTTTCCCAGCTAGCTGGCCAAACATTATGATCATTTGAGTAGACATCAGTATCAGACTAATTAACAAACTTCTATTACAGACTGGACTGAGAGACACTAGAGTCTCCTCACCTACACTGAGCTGATTAAGAGTCCTGTTCCAGAAATGATAATAGGACATTAGAGTCATAATAAACCATGCTACTATTATTTTCCATACCTAAATACATTTGAAGGTGAATACTTTAGTACTTTTACTCCAGAGGAGGTCTAAAGGGAGGTCTAAAGGGAGGTCTAAGGGGAGGACCTTCTACTGGACGAGTACTTTACCCTGGGAATCATTACTTTAACTCAAGGACATGGTTTGTGTACTTCGTCCATGCAATATTATATTTATATTTAGTGATACTCTATTTGGTTGATGATGCTTCTATTTAATTTTTAATATATTTACTTATAAATGAATAACTTGCACTTAGTGATTGTTTTTGAGGTAAATTAAATATGGCTACTGATTTTTGTACAGCACATCCAAATGATCACCCATGTTAACTGACCACATGCTGCTGATGCAGTATGATGGAAATAATGGAGTTTAGAATTAATAACTGAATTTAAAGGACTAAAATGAAGCTACTTTTTTTATAGGTGTAATTATGCTGGAGTAAAACCATGATTTGAAAACTCAGGAAGAAGCAAATCCACGAAATGCTCTGAATACATTAATAGAACCTGTACCTTTATTTACTGTCTGGGATGAATAAAGGTTACAGACGTATATAGAAGAGATATTGCATTTGAGATATTAATTTCCACCTGCAGACAGATGGTACCTTATTTTACCATGGTAGTTATTAGATTGTGCCGCTAAGGTATAAATAACAGTTCCTCCATCGTTCGAAGCTTCTTTCCGATTATTCAGTATAGTTTAAGGGAATAAAAACGTGGGTTGATATAACTCTATTTTCATGTTTCCTATTTAGAACAAAGCCCAGCTACTGTATCCTGGTAACCCCCACCAGCAGAAATAAGCACAATGCCATATGTTTTCTTTTTCTCATTACCATAGCAACTGGACACCAGGAACATCTTGTCTTAATACCCCGATACCTAATCAGAGTCAGCAAGACGGGTAGAGTTGGATGCCGGTGGGTGTTGTATTGGCACTGTATGTGCAGCAAGCTGTGAAGTGCACACCGCTGTACTGAAGTAGCGAGATAATTTGATGCACACACACACACAAACAGACACACACACACACACACACACACACACAAACAGACACACACACACACACACACACACTCAAACAGACAGACACACAGACACACACACACATACGCATACACATACACCTACATACACACACACACACACATAGGCATACACACACACACAGGCATACACATACACACACACACACACAAACAGACACACGCACACACACACATACACCTACATTCACACACATTACACACTTGCATACACACACACACCTACACACACACATAGGCATACGCATACACACACACTCACACACAAACACACACACACAAACACACACACACAAAGGCATACACATACACCTACATACACACACACACACACTCACACACACACATAGGCATACACATACACTTATATACACACACATTACACACCTACATACACGCACACACACACACACACACACACACAAACAGACACACACACACACACACACTCAAACAGACAGACACACAGACACACACACACATACACCTACATACACACACACACATAGGCATACACATACCCACACACAAACAGACACACGCACTCACACACACACACACATAGGCATACACATACACACACACAAACAGACACACGCACTCACACACACACACACATAGGCATACACATACACCTACATTCACACACATTACACACTTGCATACACACACACACACCTACACACACACATAGGCATACACACACATACACACATAGGCATACACACACACTCACACACAAACACACACACACAAAGGCATACACATACACCTACATACACACACACACACTCACACACACACATAGGCATACACATACACTTACATACACACACATTACACACCTACATACACGCACACACACACACACACACACGTAGGCATACACATACACCTACACACACACACACACATACACCTACACACACATGCGCACACACACATACACCTACACACACACATACACATAGGCATACACATATATATATATATATATACACACATACATACAGAGACATACAAGCACACACATGCACAAATCAAATCACTTTTTAAATCGTTTTTATTATTACACTTATCGCTAAACAGTGGCTACAAATCACACTCTCCTGTAGGTAATGACTTGTCTGTGGCCTGCTCATCTGTAGGCCGGGTTAGGAATAATATTTCACTTGAAACCAGCTGATACCATGTTAAAGGTAGGTGCACCCATGTCCCCTCCAGGTAACCCCTAAAGAACCACACTGCACATTGTCCCTTCAGTTGAAAGTATGCATCCTCACAATGTTATGGCATCATCTTGTAGAGTAAGACATGCAACGGTACTGTAATACCGCTTTAGCTGCACAGTTCACACCAGCCTTTAGTGTGATGGACTGCATGCATGGAATCTCTGCTTGTGTGAAGCGTTTTGAAAGAGTATGTGTTAATGATGTCAGTAGTGCAATTGCGTTAACTTTCCAATAATGAAGCTCTAACAACGAACTGTGTCACTGAACATGCGTGTGCCAACACCCCACTGTACACATGCCATACATTATTTCAGACCTACATGTGTGGCCTGCATGTGATCTTTAAACCCTATTTGCTTAAATATAGACCCCGCAGGTTGCTCTGTACCTGTAATCTAGTTTTCTTTCCTGGCACAGGGAGAGACTGTACCCTATCAGACATAGGGAAAGAGCTTTTCTGAGATGTAATGTTGACAGGAGAACAGTGTGCATGGGACTCTAGGTGACACCGGGAAAGCACCTGGCATACTCTGAAATGAGATATTGTGCTCAGGGACAATAGAGTGAATGCAGGTGATCTACTCTGACCTTGAGATTTGAACAGTACAATGGAACAGATGGATAAATGAACGGATGAAGGCATGGACCACTGTAGTTGACAATACGTGCGCCTGTTATCCGAGTAGGTGTTTAATTTGTAATAGGATAGCAGGGTTAATGGCTTGTTCCCTGTATTGCCTGGCGATTGTTTTTCTGTGGTTATGATATCGATGGCTCACCTGTTGGATGGTGAGCTTCGATTGCAGAAAGATCAACAGCACATTTGGATAAACAGTGCAGTGAATCACACAAATTCCCCATTTTCTTTCATCCTTAATTGAGCTGTAGCCAGTCATTTCAGTCAGAATGAACACAGCTCCTACTGCTTCTTCACTAATGGAGCAAACGCATGAATTTAGTCACTGCGTGCATGTGAACAGCTGGCAAAGCTGCTAAGTACAAGCAGACAAGGTTCACGTTACCCGAGTTTTGGGATGTGTAGGCACCCACACAATAGAACAAACTGGTAAACAATCTGCCAGGTTAATAATAGACCTAGATATACCAATGACATTTCAACTACTGGCTCATAATGTGCATAAATAGCAGGAACAATAAGCCCACCTACACTGAGTACACAGACCCTATCGGTTACAACTACCAGCACCTTATTATTTCAGTGAGCGATCTCATCCCTGCAGGTTTTGGTTATCGTTCCGTATAGATTATGCGACCAATACATAGCCTGTATAATTCTAAATTGTCTACATTTTATATTTTATATTTTATTTTATATATTCTCTGCATGCTTAATTTTTGATCCTTGTTATTTGTCTATTTATATTTATAAGTTTTTTATTCACGGCATCCAATGTCAGCAAAGGAAGGTTGTAGAATAGACACTGAACTATGAAAATAAAGCACTCATGGAATCACACAGTCAACCTTAAAAACAAACATAACACTGGCTTTTATGATCTGGGGATATGAGAAATGAGAAGCCTTCATACTAATTTACACTACCAGTCAAAAGTTTGGACACGGCTGTCCATGGAAGGTTTAGAATAAAAGTGAAGACATTAAACTGTAAAATGTGTAAAATAATTTTTACACATCAAGAGTATATATGGTATATATAGGCAGGTGCAGACACCCCCGCAGTGGGAACTGTTAAGCCTGTAGAGTCTTTAATATAACCAGAAAAGTCTAAACGTGTTCGGTGTGCCTTAACTTGTAACTGGTAGCGTGCACTTCTGTGCTGGAGGTCACTGGTGTGGCTACATGAAGTATTTTACAGCAACAGAGCTCAGCCAATCAGAGTTCAGGACAGGATCTGTTTCATAAGGCAGATCAAGGCCCTCTGAATGACTTGGTTTTAAGAAACGGATTTTGCAGAATATGAAAAATGAGTTCTTGTATTCTCCCTTCGGTATTACTGTGTCTTCACCTTCTGTCCGTTTGGTTAATGCGGTGTGTGGTGTATTTATGAAGGGGATGAGTACTGTACATTCAGCGCACAGTGTTTTCTGATGGTTTGGCTGCTAAGAGCCGAGTTCGTGCTGATGCTGTTCCCCGCAGGTCTAATCTCTTAGTACAGGAGACAAAAAACCCAAGGCAACTGTGTACCATGTCCCCATGGCAACCTCGCGATGTGTTTAACCTCAGCCTCCCTGGCTTCAGCATTACGTAAGGCCGGCTCGGGTGGGGGTGTTTGTGTGCGTGTGTATCTTCATATTTGCATATGCATGTGTTTTATGTTTCTTTATATGGGAGCGTTCGCTCTTTGTGTATGCGCGTACATTCCGGCGAGTCTTCCAGCAGCCTCTGGCTCAGTCTCCTAAATATGTCATTTAATAACTCACTGATTTCATTATGTCGGACCTCCAGCCATGTGCTAGCGACCCCCTTTTGTCTCAGCTTTGCGCTCAAACGTGTTCCAGTTTGACAGTTGATATTGAGGAGCTCTCTCGTAGCGCATTAGAGAATGATCGAGAGCACTCGGTTTTATTAAGGGGCTGCAGTTAAGACCAGAGGGGGTTCTCAAAAACACTGAAGTCATTTTAATATTAAAGACTCATTTAGGGAAGTTCACAGACCAACCTTTGTTTACATTTCCAGTCAACATGGTCATTACTTCCTGATAAATTAGTAGGAATTAAAAATAAAGGACGCAAAAAAAAAAAAATACTTAATAGAAACTGCATGTTACAGTGTTACATGTTACATTGGACATGACGAGGAGACGGGATGCAAGTGCAAGTTTTAATGACAAAACAAACAAGATGAAACTGAAGCTAAAGGCACTGGTAAATAAACAAGAAACTAAACACCACGATGACCAAAACACAAGATGCCAAAAACCAACTGACCTAGACTAGAACAACGGACTGAGAGACAAACGACCAACATGGAGACAAACGACCAGCAGGGAGGCAAAAGTTTGGGAGAAAGACAAACCACCAAGCAAGAACACAGGGGACTACAGGGAGTATAAGGGATCAAAGGCTAACAAGGAACAGGGGGCTATAAGGGAAGGGGCGGAGCTACAAACCAAAGACAGGGGGATTGACAAGGGTCGGAGAAGGAGGAGCAAAAACCAAAACAAACAGAAGCACATGGAACAGGACAACAAAGAGCACATGGACATGACAAGACAGAAACAGAAAGCCAGAGAAAACAGACAACCATGAGCAGGACAGAGCAGGATGTGACACATGTAATGCAACAAACAACATATACAACATAGTTATTGGCTCAAGCTACATTCATAAGGCATGCTAGCAAGCTAAGCAGGGTGGGTAGAGTTTAAGTTAATAGTGTAGAGTCATATAATAGGTCTATAATATAATACTGCTAATAGTCTGTGGTGGATGAAGTACACAAACAGCTATGAAAAAAAAGCTATGAAAACCATACGAATAGCTTAAGATCTTGAGAAAGAAGCATTGCTTTGGCATGATATTAATTCTAACAGCTGAAAATCTCAAGAAAACAAATGACAGTAACTTATTATCACAGTGAAATGGTGTAGCTCAGTGGTTGGTGTAGCTCAGCGGATAACACCACTACCCACCAAGTAGCCACCACCACATGTGGGAGACTGGGGTTTGAATCCTGGTTTGGGTGTCCATGCTGTGCTACACCAATAAGAGTCCTTGGGCAAGACTCCTAACACTACATTGGCCCACCTGTAATATGATTAACCTTGTAAGTCGCTCTGGATAAGAGCGTCAGCTAAATGCCAGAAATGAAATGGAGTGACACCTTATGAATCCATTGCTCTTTAGGGCTTCTGTACAGTCTAAAGTCTAAAGGAACATGTGCCTTGTGCTGTCACACGTGTTTTAGTTCTGCTTTAGGTAGCATTAAACCTAGGCTGTATCTCGAACGGGAGCCGGTATGTTAACTGCTACGTGGTGCACTAGGAGTAGGAAGCCATTAGAAATGTAGCCCCACTGTGGGAAAAGGGAGGCAGGGCACTATTAGCTTAATGCTAAATAAGACTGGACATCACAGGGAGGTGCTGACGGACATTAGCACTGTTGTCATGGTCATCAGTGTTGAGCTAATACAAGGCTCTTGGACTGAACATGCTGTACTATGATCCTCATTATTAGAAGACAAGAAAGAAATGACTGCCATAAACAATGATGGAAGACTCCTTCTCTTCTAGCACTCCATCATTGTTATCTGCCATTTTAGGAAAGCAATAAGCTGCTTGAGGCTGCAGGTTATGGTAATCTCGTAGCATTAATGTCCTATTCCAGACTTACAGAGGAGTGATGACGGGAGCCAGGCATCTGAAATGATGAACTCTTCTAAATGTTCCCACCACACAGCTTTTACAGGACCTGCTTTTCAGCACACAGGCTGATGCCTGATGTTTTTGTCCTGCTATCAGAAGGGTGTCGCATCTTTGTCTGTCTATCTGTCTGCCTGTCCCTGTTCATCTCTCAATACGCCCCCTCTGGTTACTGTCTTTCTCTTAGTAGTGTTTTCTCTGGGCAGTGTTTAGTTCAGCATCTGAACACTGCCCAGCTCTCCGGCTACTGATCTGTTACAACTCGCCAAACAAAACCTTCATCTAGTAGATGCTGTTTTCAGGCCTCTCGTCTGAGACGTGTCTGTCTCTGTCTCTCTTCTTTTAAAGTGCCTTTCTCTCAAAGTCTCTATCTCTCTGTTTCTGTCTCTCTAAGTGCTTCATTCTGTCTCTCTCTCTCTCTCTCTCTCTCTCTCTCTCTCTCTCTCTCTCTCTCTTTATCACTGTTCACTCTAAGTGTCTCTCTCTCTCTATCACTGTTCACTCGAAGTGTCTCTCTCTCAAAACCTCTCTCTCTCTCTTTATCACTGCATATTCTAAGTGTCTCTCTCTCAAAACCTTCTCTCTCTCTCTCTCTCTCTCTCTCTCACTGTTCGCTCTAAGTGTCTCTCTCTCAAAACCTCTCTCTCTCTCTTTATCACTGCATATTCTAAGTGTCTCTCTCTCAAAACCTTCTCTCTCTCTCTCTCTCTTTCTCTCTCTCTCTCTCTCTCTCTCTCTCTCTCTCTCTATCACTGTTCACTCTAAGTGTCTCTCTCTCTCAAAACCTTCTCTCTCTCTCTCTCTCTCCCTTTATCACTGTTCACTCGAAGTGTCTCTCTCTCAAAACCTTCTCTCTCTCTCTCTCTCTCTCTCTATCACTGTTCGCTCTAAGTGTCTCTCTCTCAAAACCTCTCTCTCTCTCTTTATCACTGCATATTCTAAGTGTCTCTCTCTCTGTCTGTCTCTCTTTGAAAAAGCCTCTCTCTCTCTCTCTCTCTCTCTCTCTCTCTCTCTCTCTCTCTCTCTCTCCCCTCCTCTCTCCTTCTCTCTTTGTGCTTTGACTCCTCTTTGTGCCCCCTCTGGTTACTTCATGTCATAGCACAGCTCTTCCTGCTCCACCCTGACTCCACCCACTCCCATACCTGAGACCAATCTGTTACCCATTAGGACTTGTATTAAGACTCCTCTGTTTGGCCTGTTGGTTGGTGAAGTCTCTGTTGTCTCTTTGTGAGTTCTGAGCCTGTGTTCCCCTCGTGAATCCTAGCCGTGTTTCCTTTCAGTTCTTGTTCTCTTGGTTTTGTAGCGTTTGTCTTCGTCTGTAGTTCTTGACCCTGGTTTTGTTTCTGCTTTCTATTGATGGGCATGTCTTTAGTAATACCCACCTGTGTTTTGACCCCTGTTACCCGGACTAACCCAAACAAAACCACTGTGCACTTGTATCCCGCCTCAACCACTACGTTAAAAAAGGGAACATATCGTCGCTGTCCAGAGAAAAACATGTATCTCCATTTTTGTTGATTTTTACTTGTATGCCTCATTTGATCACATGAGCTGCTGTTTACACTGTGTGGAAATTCCATGAAGAATGGACCAACAGAAATGGCCCAAAACTGCCTGGAAAGACGTCTGGTTCCATTGACTTCCATTCAAATGAAATGAGGTTTTTGGCCTCTCCTGTAAAGCTGCCATTTTGGAGATACCTGTTTTTCTGTGGACAGCGACGATAAGCATCATCAACATTACATAAAAACTCACAGTCATCTAGAATATCGTCGCTGTCCAAGGAAAGATATGTATCTCCATTTTTGTAGCTTTTTACTTTTATGCATCGTTTGAATACAGCGGCTTCTGTTTACACTGAGTGAAAATGTCATTGTGAAACAAAAGAAGTGGCCCTGAATTGCTTTAAAAAGCAGTCTGGCTCCACAGACTCCATTAAAATAAAAATAGGCTGCCATTCTGGAGAAACCGATGTTTTTCTTTGGACATCAATGATATGGATACAATGACTCTCTGAGTCCAGATGCTTCACATCAGGTCAGTCTGATAACTCTGTTTATTCTCAACAGTTGTTATATAGAAATTGAAGGAATGATGGGATTGAACTGTGATTGAGTCATGTGGAACTGAGGCACTGCTTGTCATTTCTCAGTAAGGCTTCTTTCATATTAAGTGAGTTAAAAATGTTATTCAAATTTATAGACAATAAAAAATCTCTTTAAAGGAAGCTCAGTGATGACAGAGAAACTGAAAAATTCATGATGTAGAGAATGTGGGAGAGAGAAGAGAGTGGTGGGTTGTGAGGAAGGGATAGTCTGTATTCTGTGAATGCTGGGGGCTCATTAATGGGTTTTAGTGCTGGAGGATCTCTCTCTCTCTCTCTCTCTCTCTCTCTCTCTCTCTCTCTCTCTCTCTCTCTCTCTCTCTCTCTCTCCCTCTCTCTCTCTCTCTCTCTCTCTCTCTCTCTCTCTCTCTCTCTCTCTCTCTCTCTCTCTCTCTCTCTCTCTCTCTTTCTCTCTCTCTCTCTCTCTCTCTCTCTCTCTCTCCCTCTCTCTCTCCCTCTCTCTCTCTTACTCTCTCTCTCTCCCCTCCTCTCTCCTTCTCTCTCTGTGCTTTAGCTCCGTTTCTCCTTTCCCACTGCCTTTGTCCATCCTGCTCCCTCGCTTCAGCTCCTCTCTCTGATCCTCAGACCAAAGGTGGTCTACACTTCAAAGCATAGACACACGCACACACACACCACACACACAGGCACACACACACACACACACGCACACACACACACACACCACACACACAGGCACACACACACACACACACACTTCTTCTCTGACATATCCTCAGTAGCACACAAGCATACACACTTGTAGAGCTGTGTGTCTGTGTGGCATGTCTAGTTAGATAGAAAATGCCCTGTATGAAGAAGATAGGGTTTTTTATGAACATCAGAGGACAAATATGAAGTGAGAGGAAGAGAGAGAGGGAGAGAGAGGAGAGAG
>JAMWET010000016.1:70000-170000 GCA_024036415.1 Prochilodus magdalenae | reverse complement strand
TTCTTGTGGTTTATAGCTCCTCCTGTCTCCACCCTCTTGTCACGGCCCCTCACCTGTGTCTAGTTTGTAGCTCCGCCCCTTCCCAGATGTCCCTTAGCCCTTGTGTATCTAAACTCCCAGTTGTTCCTTTTGTGTTTGCTTGGTGTTTGTCTCCCTGCCGGGGATTGTATTGCTCTGGTGCTTGTTCTTAGTTTTTTTTTTTTTGTTTTTTTTTTGCACCCTACCTCCTCGTCACTCTCCATGTCACACAGACATTGTTCTGCTTCTGTTATGTTTCGGTTATTTCGGTTGTGACGCGAATAAACATGGGCAAAATCTTATCAAACCTTCTGATTGGGAATGTAATCAGATATGGGTGTTTACACTGGGGTTATATTGTTTGGACTGGCCTCCACCACACTAATTTATCGTGACTGAAGTGTATGGCTGTATTCTATTCTTATTGAGCTATTAGTCAGATTACCAACAGATTACCAGGCTGCACGTAACTGTGGATGCTTTCACTGTTGAAAGAGTTACTTCTGAAACATCTGGTTGTGGTGGTGTTATGATTGTACTGGTATTAAGGACATGAAATCATTAATACATTGTAGATGGAGTATTAGTCATTGTAATAGCGGTACTGCAGAAGCTGCCTTACACAAACCAATTCCAGATTCTTCTTTTTTAATTTATTTATCGTTTGTCTGAGCGTCCGGACGAACCCCAGTTAAGTGGATGTGTGGGTGCTCTGACGAGTCAAGGCTGTTTTGTATAATATGCTGTATAAACAGGGTCATTTCTTCTTCTTCCCCCTTCTCTCTTCCTGTTACTGTGACTCCCCACCCGACTACCCAGACAGCAACTTCCTGCTGGGGAATGCTCAGGGTTCTCGGGGCTACCCTATCGTTTACTGTTCTGATGGCTTCTGTGAGCTGACGGGGTTTGCGCGGACTGAGGTCATGAAGAAGACGTGCATGTGTCACTTCCTGCATGGCCCAGAGACGAGTGAAAGGGTGACCCAGCAGGTGCAGAAGACCCTGGAGGGCCAGAGGGAGTACCAGGCTGAAGTCCGCTACTACAAGAAGAACGGTATGAGATCCTTAGAGACAGGCTTTTAACCGGAGGGCCCCCAGAGAGACCCCGTTTAGTTTTTATACTTGTTAGGCCCTACTAATCACAAATAGCTAGGACACCAAGCAAGTCCAGGTCTCAGGAGCTTACTATCTGGTGCTTATCTGATATGTTCTAGTGCTCACCTTATACCTAATATTTATTTCTCACCACATAGTATCTGGGGTTTACCACATAGTATCTTGTGCTCACCTGATATTGTCTGATGCTCATCTAACAGTGTCTAGTGCTTGCCACATTGTATCTTGTGCACACCAAATTGTAGCTTAGACCACGTCCTTCCAGAGGCTCTGTCATTGTGCCAGTATACCGTCTAGTATTAGTGTCTGGTGTAGTAGATCCAGGAAGGTCTCTAAAAGGTGCAGTGTGTTAGAGCTGTTAGATTTGGGATTGACAAACAACTTCCTGGAGCAGACCAGAGACCCAAACCAGTCCAATTCAGGTCAAAGTTCAGTATCACTGAAGACCATCCTACAGCGGAGCACAAAGCAAGGCCAATTTAGCTCAGATCAAAGTTCAGCATCATTACACACCATCACTGTTCCTCTTTCCTTTAGAGACCTAGATCTAATTTCATCCTTTTTGTTGGACCTCAGGAACTCCATTCTGGTGCCTGCTGGACATCGTACCCATTAAGAATGAGAAAGGCGAAGTGGTGCTCTTCCTCTTCTCCTTCAAAGACATCACCGACTCCTACGGCAAGACTCACCACTGCTCCAAGAGTCAGGGTAAGATGTCCCCTGAAGGAACCGGGAGTAGATACATGATAATTACAAGCACACTATTCAAATATATATGATGTCAGCAGAGTTCTTATTTAGACCAACCTGTTCACCTCAGGTTCACTGAAGTGATTTGATTGGTTCTGTAGGGAATCGAGATTGTTCTCCTATAGCCTCAATCCTGAGAACCCTTTTAGGCACTTTGATTTTGATGAGTGTGTTAATTCTGCCAGATTTTCGAGATTTCTATAGTTTTACCAGTAATAATAAAAGTAATACAAAGTGAAACACTGTGCTCTAGAGAAACTTCCAGATTCAGAATTAACATGGTGGCGATAGTAACCAGACATCTTAAAGTTAAATGCCTCTAAAGCTTCCTCACAGAAGGTTATCACAAAATGTGTTTATGACCATGCTGCACAGTGTCCACATATCTGAAACAGTACTCACTGACTCACTCACTCACTGACTCACTCACTCACTGACTCACTCACACACTCACTCACTCACTCACTCACTCACTCACTCACTGACTCACTCACACACTCACTCACTCACTCACTCACTCACTTACTCACTCACTCACCCACTCACTCACTCACTGACTCACTCACTCACTGAATCACTCACTCACTGACTCACTCACTTACTGACACACACTCACACTCACTAACTCACTAACTCACTCACTCACTCACTCATTCACTCACTCACTCATTCACTAACTCACTCACTGACTCACTGACTCACTCATTCACTCATTCACTCACTTACTCATTCACTCACTTACTCACTCACTCACTCACTGGCTGACTCACTCACTGACTCACTCACTCACACTCACTAACTCACTCACTCACTCACTCACTCACTCACTCACTCACTGACTCACTCACTCACTGACTCACTCACTCACTGAATCACTCACTCACTGACTCACTCACTTACTGACACACACTCACTAACTCACTCACTCACTCATTCACTCACTCACTCATTCACTAACTCACTCACTGACTCACTGACTCACTCATTCACTCATTCACTCACTTACTCATTCACTCACTTACTCACTCACTCACTCACTGGCTGACTCACTCACTGACTCACTCACTCACACTCACTAACTCACTCACTCACTCACTGACTCACTGACTCACTGACTCACTGACTCACTGACTCACTCATTCACTCACTCACTCACTGGCTGACTCACTCACTGACTCACTCACTCACTGACTCACTCACACACTCACACTCACTAACTCACTCACTCACTCACTCACTCATTCACTCATTCACTCATTCACTCACTCACTCACTGGCTGACTCACTCACTGACTCACTCACTCACTCACTCACTCAAATCAGTCAATTTATCAAGCTATCAATCTATCAATCAATCAATCAATCAATCAATCAGTCAATTAATCTTTATTTTCACTCAGAAATGCAGTAAGGGTGACCCTCATTTTCAACATAAGCAGCATTTACATCCTAGGAGATTAAAATAAGAAATCAAAATGGATTTTAATCTGAAGAACTCAGTTAAAAAGAAAGACAACAAATTGACAATACACTCAAACAAGATGAAATGGCAAAATAATAAAAAAAAATCATTAGGATTTAATCGAAATAAAACCAAAATAAAATTAATATTATATTAATATTCTAATAGGTCAAAGGATAAATAGGCAAACCAAGAATACAACAGACAAATAAAAACACTATAAAAGTAATAAATAAAAAAGAATATGCAATAAAATAGAGTCAAATAACAAATTTATTCAGAAAATTAAAAAAAATAAGAGCATGTGATTATTGTTATTATTATTCATTGCACTTGTAAGTGTTATTAATTATTATTGGTAATAATAATAATAATAACTAAATATAAACCAGTTACAGATAGAGAGAAGGTGGTTAGAGTTTAAAGTAACTAAGTGACACCACATACAGCTTGGTGTTTCCTGTAATGAGTTCCAGCTCGCTGGTTCACTGTGGCTAACAGCAGATTTTCTCAGTTCAGTAAAATCCCTCGGTTCCTGCCAGGTGATCCAGTCACTAGAGCCAGTCTGATAGTTACCTTATTTATAGTCTGCGGAGTGATATATGCTGGCATATGACTGGAGACCGTTATATAAATAAAAATAAGCTGCTGTGTTTCCTGTCACGCTGTCAGTGAGGGCCAACCAGCTTTCCCATTCAGTCTACAGTGATGAGTGTTCTAAGGGTCTCCAGCAATGGACCTCAGTAGGGTGGGAGAGTACTGGGAAATGCATGCGAGGGTCTGCCTACACTTACTGATCAGTTTGTTGAGATGCTTCTAAAAGTGAGTTTATCATCCAGTCCTATGCCAAGATACGTATACGCTGTGACCCCTGGTTCCTATCACTACCACAGGGTCAGTACATTTCTCTACACCGAGCCGTTTCCTGTTAAGCCACTCTCAGTGACCTGTGCGGAGCACCTCGGTGGAATTCCCCTTCAGGTTAACCTTGTTTAAAGCGTGTCCTTCTTTTATTGTCGTTATACAGAAGATGGCACCCAGCACAGGAAGTCCAGCCGCTCACATCTGAGTCGTGCTCGTGAGCGTGGGCGGAGCGTTCTGTACCACCTGACCAGTCAGTTCACCAACAGGAGCAAAGGGAAGCTAGCAAATGTAGGTTACCATGACAGCATGCTTATTATTAGACTGTTCTCACATTTAATGAAGTACGCGTACATCGGCGCGTCTGTTCGGCCTCGGCAAACTTAGAGCTGTGCCACCTCACTCACTTTTTAATTGGCAGGAAGCGCTCACTGAATGGTCAAGACACGCCGTTCACCTCCATCTTCATTTACACTATGTTCTGGTCTGGAGGCGTTCCTTTGTTCCAGTGTTCCTGCTCGTCTCTTACTGAAACAGTCCGTCACAGCGTGTTTAAGACACGGCAGAAACCTGACCTTTAATATTTCCAGTGTAAAAATGAAAATGTCAATACTGTGTCTGAAGCTCTGTCGCTGTATCCGCTCTCACGGTCTTAATCTGAAGACCTCATACCTTATATACTCCTCCATTCAAGAAGAAGCTTCTCCTTACTATCTTTAGTAGTGGTGTACAGTAACTCAGTAAGTGTAATGCGTTAGTGTGCTGTAAGTAGGGTGTTGGTGTACAGTCACTCAGTAAGTGTAATGCGTTAGTGTACTGTAAGTAGTGTGTTGGTGTACAGTAACTCGGTAAGTGTAATGTTAGTGTGCTGTAAGTAGTGTGTTGGTGTACAGTCACTCAGTAAGTGTAATGCGTTAGTGTACTGTAAGTAGCGTGTTGGTGTACAGTAACTCAGTAAGTGTAATGCGTTAGTGTGCTGTAAGTAGGGTGTTGGTGTACAGTAACTCAGTAAGTGTAATGTGTTAGTGTACTGTAAGTAGCGTGTTGGTGTACAGTAACTCAGTAAGTGTAATGCGTTAGTGTACTGTAAGTAGCGTGTTGGTGTACAGTAACTCAGTAAGTGTAATGTGTTAGTGTACTGTAAGTAGTGTGTTGGTGTACAGTAACTCAGTAAGTGTAATGTGTTAGTGTGCTGTAAGTAGTGTGTTGGTGTACAGTAACTCAGTAAGTGTAATGTGTTAGTGTGCTGTAAGTAGTGTGTTGGTGTACAGTAACTCAGTAAGTGTAATGTGTTAGTGTACTGTAAGTAGTGTGTCGGTGTACAGTAACTCAGTAAGTGTAATGTGTTAGTGTGCTGTAAGTAGTGTGTCGGTGTACAGTAACTCAGTAAGTGTAATGTGTTAGTGTGCTGTAAGTAGTGTGTTGGTGTACAGTAACTAAGTAAGTGTAATGTGTTAGTGTGCTGTAAGTAGTGTGTTGGTGTACAGTAACTCAGTAAGTGTAATGTGTTAGTGTGCTGTAAGTAGTGTGTTGGTGTACAGTAACTCAGTAAGTGTAATGTGTTAGTGTGCTGTAAGTAGTGTGTTGGTGTACAGTAACTCAGTAAGTGTAATGTGTTAGTGTACTGTAAGTAGTGTGTTGGTGTACAGGAACTCAGTAAGTGTAATGTGTTAGTGTACTGTAAGTAGTGTGTTGGTGTACAGTAACTCAGTAAGTGTAATGTGTTAGTGTACTGTAAGTAGTGTGTCGGTGTACAGTAACTCAGTAAGTGTAATGCGTTAGTGTACTGTAAGTAGTGTGTTGGTGTACAGGAACTCAGTAAGTGTAATGTGTTAGTGTACTGTAAGTAGCGTGTTGGTGTACAGGAACTCAGTAAGTGTAATGTGTTAGTGTACTGTAAGTAGTGTGTTGGTGTACAGTAACTCAGTAAGTGTAATGTGTTAGTGTACTGTAAGTAGTGTGTTGGTGTACAGTAACTCAGTAAGTGTAATGTGTTAGTGTACTGTAAGTAGTGTGTCGTGTACAGTAACTCAGTAAGTGTAATACCTGTAAGTCAAGTGTAAAGTAGCACAGATGTGTGTGGTGTACAGTAACTCAGTAAGTGTTATGTGTTAGTGTACTGTAAGTAGTGTGTTGGTGTACAGAAACTTCCATCGATTTCTGAGTGGATTTCCAAGATAAAGAGAGACTCGTTGGACCTTTTTTAATCTAAGCTAGCAAAGTCATGACTGTCGTGAAAGTCGTGAAGTCTAAATTGGCTAACTGAACACTACCTTACCCTAAGTCAAGTTTATTTCGATAGCACAGATGATGTCACAAAGCAGGTTTACAGAGAATCCAGGTTTAAGCCCCCAGTGAGACAGCCAAGGCCCACAGTGGCATGGAAAACCTCCCTCAGAGCAAAAGGAACAGACCTCGAGAGGAACCAAGACTCTGAAGGGGAGGCCATCCTCTTTGGGTCCAAACCGAACAGCAAAACAACAATTTTGTTTGGTTTTTCATGCTGATCCTCAAATCCTTGTCTTTGATTAAATGTACAGTCGTGTACACAGTAATTCGACACATTAGCACCATCATGCTCTGCACTCTTCTTGCAACATTTCCTTAAGCGCTTCAATCATAGCTTTATTGTTGCCCAGGAAATTATTGATGTGTTGATATACGCATTGTATGCAACATGAAATAAGCACATAAAACCTCTTAAAATTACACTGAAAGTTACGTTTTTTCTGCTGTAAGGATGCCATTTTGGATGCCATGTTGATGCCAAGTTGGATCTTTTGCTTTGGAGAGCCGTGAAATGTTTTTATTACACAAATTTAAAAAAAAAAATTCCAGTGCAAGGAGAAATCTGTACAGAGACAGAATAATACCAATAATAATAATGCTGCTAAGTTTATATAGTGGCTTTCATAACCCCAGGGTCGCATTAGCATTACAAATCTGACTAAAGCAGTAAACGATGAAGAGGAGTGCTCTTGTTTCAAACTGCCTACAGAAGAGAGTTCCAGACTCTGGGGTCCATGGCAGTGAAGGCCTTGCCTCTGAAGGTAGAAAGTCTGGTACAGCAAGTAGGTTATTACATTAAGACCTAATACAGCAGGACGGAGAGAAAGGTTCAGGAGTTCACTGAGGTAGATGGGAGAAGCAGGATGTTGAACTTCATATGGAACAGAGCCAATAGCCAGTGTAGCTGAGGGAGGATGGGTGTGATGTGGTTGAGTTCTGTATATACTGTAGCCTTTATAAAGTCTTTGGTGGGAGGCCAATGAAGAGGGAATATGCATGAAGCCATGAACCAAAGTTCACATCATTAGCAGTCAGGAACGGGTGAAGACGAGCAATGTAACGTAAGTAAAAGGAATCAGGTTTGGTGAGGGACTTGACCTGTAGATCAGAATGTATGTAGGTCTAAAAAGATCAGATCGCCGCAGAGCAAGGGCAGTTAAATGCATGGACTGGAGCTCGGGGGCTCTGAGAAATTAATGACACTATTTTATTTTCCAGCTGTTGCACCATCAGTGTGAAACAGGAACATTCGAAGAAGCTGGAGGGAAAAAAGCTGACATCAGCTTCATGTCAGATACAAAGTGGGCCGCACACGCTTAGAGGTTTTTGCTGACTGTAGCCGGACGTGGCTATCCAAAGTTAACTTGGTCCAATCCGGTGCAGCCAACAACAGAGCAGTTCCCCTGACTGTCTCTTAGTTTCCACATAAGGCTAATGGCTCCAGCGTGGAACACCATAAGTATGAGGTAGTTATGAAGGTGTAGGCAGTGCTGCTCTGATTTGGGGGGTGGTATTGTTCTATAGACTCCTCTCATGATGTAAGAAGGGGGACCAAATCTAAGTGGCTTGTTGAATCCCATGTTTTCCAAACTATGCAGTCCACATAAATTCCACAGTAAGTGGGCTGGTAGGCAGTCCAGATTCTCAACAGTTTGAGCACAAAACCCGAAAAAGTGTGCCAATGTTAGATAGAAAGAACCGGGCACGACGCTTGCAGAGCCAAAGTACCAAATGGGTTTAATAAACAGATTAGAAGCTTTACACAACAGCAGGGCATGGTACAGCAAGACATGGGGACAACACCTGGTCATAAGTCAAAAGGGAAGCCGAGGTCGGAAACCAGAGAGGCTGAGAGAGATAGGTAACCAAACTGGAGGGGAGAGCAGAACCGTAAGGTCAGTAAATCAGAAGCAGGGTCAAGACCAAGAGGCAAACACAGCGAACGAAGCCAAAAGGGAGATGCACGAAAAGAGAGGTCAAGGAAGTATGCAGGGTTGGAAGCTGAATAGACAGAATATCACAAATGAGCGCTCAATTGCAATCGGGATTGGCAAAACTTCGCAACTAGTGTTTGTTTGTGTGCAAGTCCTGCACCTGATAGCAATCAATAGACTGGAGAGTTAGAGCGAGGAGGATTGGCGGAGCGTGAGCATGTGGGTGTGTCGTCATCGGGCTGTGCATTCTGGGAACTGGAGTCCGGGAGGGAATCGGAGGCAGACAGACCCACAGGTGTGACAGCCAAATTGATTATCAGTTTGAGTTCTGGGTGCAAGTTTCAACCCTCGACTGCCTGTATCATTTAGTGGTCTGGTATTGGGTTGAAGTTAATGCAGTAATAGAGAGATGACCCTCGTTAAGAACTAAGGTTTGGAGTTTTGGCTGATGTTCGGTGTTCTGTGTGCAGTAACGTTAAGCGTGGGATGTTAGTCATGTGATGATCTCTTTCCATGCTTACTAAATCGGAGGTACTTTGTCCACGTCACAGCAGCTCAGCTGTGCTGTGTAGAGTTATACTGATTTTATGGATTTTATCAAGACCACCTACAACCACCAGGGCACACAAGCAGGGTACAGTGCCCCTGCCATTGAGTTTGTGGTGAACAGTAGGTCATTCATCCTGTCTTTTTCCCAGAGGAGGATGGAGAAAAGCACACACATGATCAATGGCAACAGAGCTTCCTTCTAGTCTAGCTTTATCCCACCTGAATCAGGCTATATACAGGGGTTGGACAATGAAACTGAAACACCTGGTTTTAGACCACAGTCATTTATTAGTATGGTGTAGGGCCTCCTTTTGCGGCCAATACAGCGTCAGTTGGTCTTGGGAATGACATATACTGCGTCCTGCACAGTGGTCAGAGGGACTTTAAGCCATTCTTCTTGCAGGATAGTGGCCAGGTCACTACGTGATGCTGGTGGAGGTTCGTCCTTCTTGGTGGTATGCTGACATTACCCTGGATACCGTGGCTCTTGATACATCACAAAGACTTGCTGTTTTGGTCACAGATGCGCCAGCAAGATGTGCACCAACACTCTGTCCTCTTTTGAACTCTGGTATGTCACCCATAATGTTGTGTGCATTGCAGTATTTTGAGCAGAACTGTGCTCTTACCTGCTAACTGAACCTTCACACTCTGCTCTTACTGGTGCAATGTGCAATTAATGAAGATTGGCCACCAGGCTGGTCCAATTTAGCCATGAGACCTCCCACACTAAAATGACAGGTGTTTCAGTTTCATTGTCCAACCCCTGTGTATCACTGCTGTCAGATAAAAAACATGTATCTCCATTTTTGTCCTCTTTTGATGCTGAGTCTATATTCACTACCAAGATGCCTGTCTCTACAGTAATACCACAGCTAGATGTGCTGCATGTCTGTGTTTGTTTATTCCAAAGCTGACGAGAAATTCTCTTGTGGTTGGACAGAACGTGTTTTCCAAGCCAACTCTGCCAGAGTATAAGGTCGCCTCAGTCCAGAAGTCCCGCTTCATCCTCCTCCACTACAGCGTGCTCAAAGCGTTGTGGGACTGGTTAATCCTCCTTGCGACCTTCTACGTGGCCGTCACCGTCCCATACAACGTATGCTTCTCCGCTCCTGATGACAGCAACCCGGATGACCCGGAGTGTGACTCCACCTCCCGGAGCACCATTGTCAGTGACATAGCTGTGGAGATGCTCTTCATCCTGGGTGAGTGAGTGTGTTTGTGTGGGTTTGGAGGGGGAGGTGACGTGTTCACCTGACATGTATTGCCATGACAACACCCCATGGTGGCATCCTAAACGTCCACACAGATAGCAATTAGTGTCCACCCAAACTTCTTCTCCTCCCCTTTTACCTCCTTTACCCTTCTCTGCACTCCTGAAGATGAACAGTGGGCCCTAAAACGGTACTTTGTTGTTGTTCTTTTTCTTTTTCTTCTCTGTACACACATTTTGTCCGCCAGCCTGTCCCACAGTTTTTGAGATATCGACACCATTCCCACTCTGGAATGTTTGGTCTGATCGGGAATGCTGTGCTTGTATTCAGCTTTTTGGGAAAACCCTATGGTTACCTTTACCCAACAGCCAGGTTTATTGAATTGGGCCCAAGCCTCCAACACTCATCCCACTCCCACTGTCTTTTCACACTGTAATTTTGGCAGTGAGTGTTGAGAGATATACCTAACCCGTTAACCCTTCCAACCCCAACTCCCCAATACACAGCTCCCACATTTACACCGGCACCCTAACTAAATTCCCTGCCATAAAAATTGTGATCACAAACCACTCATATTAAAGTCACAAGGACTGTTTACACCCCTTTATCCTACAACCGCCACTGTCCACACAGCTCACATATGGAAACAAAGCAGCAGCTCGTATGGAAATATCAAAAAAGTTCGGCCGGCCAAAGTTTTGTCATGTGAATAGATGCTTAATAGATGCATAATAACTGTAACTGTTTCTGTACATATCAAGGCCATTTCTCAATGTTGCATTCAGCAAGTAAAGCAAAACAGAGCTGGGATCAACAGCAATATGCCAATATGCTGCAGTAGATCATCAAAACTCTTTAAAAATGCTTAATATGCATGTAATAACTATCATTGTGCATCTTTTAAAAATCTTAGTTTCACATTCAATGAATATAAAGGCCCAGCTGAAATGAAGTGCATCATGAAACTTTCATATTCATGTAACATGTTTAATTTTTGAATTAGGCACAGTGCATGGGAGTCAGCCAGAATGTGGGAGGGGCTGTTTATTTACAGATGCCTACAAATTTATTTACTTACTTTATTTATTTACGGTATGGCCAGCCAAACCGAATAGATAAATAGATGTTCAATAGATGTATAATAACTATTATTGAATTTAGTCATAACATAATATAACATAATATAACATAATATAACATGTAGCCAATATTCAATGTTGCTATCAGCAAATAAAACAAAACAGAGCTGGGATCAACAGAATTATGCAATACACTTCTTTATATCATAAAAGCTGTTTAATAAATACTGAATAGGCATGTAATAGCTATGGTCAATGTTAAGCACAACACAAACTGACCACTAGAGGGACTGACCTCTGAACAAAACAGAGCTGGGATCAACGTTTTGTGCCATATGCTGCACTATATCATGAAAGCTGTTTAATAAATGCTTAATATACATGTAATAACATAGCTATTAATGTTTAATTACTAATTTTTATTATTTAAGCACAATACAAAAACTGACCACTGCAGGGATTGACCTCTGAACAAAACAGAGCTGGGATCAACGGCATTGTGCCATTCGCTGCACTATATCATGAACGCTGTTTAATAAATGCTTAATATACATGTAATAACATAGCTATTAATGTTTAATTACTAATTTTTATTATTTAAGCACAATACAAAAACTGACCACTGCAGGGATTGACCTCTGAACAAAACAGAGCTGGGATCAACAGCATTGTGCCATTCGCTGCACTATATCATGAAATCTGTTTAATAAATGCTTAATATACATGTAATAACATAGATATTAATGTTTAATTACTAATGTTTAATATTTAAGCACAATACAAAAACTGACCACTGCAGGGATTGACCTCTGAACAAAACAGAGCTGGGATCAACAGCATTGTGCCATTCGCTGCACTATATCATGAAATCTGTTTAATAAATGCTTAATATACATGTAATAACATAGCTATTAATGTTTAATTACTAATTTTTATTATTTAAGCACAATACAAAAACTGACCACTGCAGGGATTGACCTCTGAACAAAACAGCTGGGATCAACAGCATTGTGCCATTCGCTGCACTATATCATGAACGCTGTTTAATAAATGCTTAATATACATGTAATAACATAGATATTAATGTTTAATTACTAATGTTTAATATTTAAGCACAATACAAAAACTGACCACTAAAGGGAATGACCTCTGATCAAAACAGAGCTGGGATCAGCAGCATTATGCAATACACTTCTTTATATCATAAAAGCTGTTTAATAAATACTTAATATGCATGTAATAACTATGTTTAATTTTTAAGTACATTACAAAAACTGACCACTGCAGGGAATGACCTCTGAACAAAACAGAGCTGGGATCAACAGCATTGTGCCATTCGCTGCACTATATCATAAACGCTATTTAATAAATGCTTAATATACATGTAATAACACGGATATTAATGTTTAATTACTAATGTTTAATATTTAAGCACAATACAAAAACTGACCACTAAAGGGATAATATCAAAGTAGATGTTTTTTAATGAGATGTGAAAGTGTGAGGAACCTTTTAAAACTGGAGAACCTTCACATAGCATTAAGGTTCTACCCCAGTTCCTCAAACCACTTCCATGTTTTAATCTTTAGTCTTCCGCTCGAACCACGACTGCACTTCTACGGGGTGTGACATCAGAGCTGTGTTTCTCATAAAAGTGTAAATGAGGTGAAGACAAAGTGATGATTACACCCAACCCTTCCTTCACACTCCGCACGCGCTCCTCCAGCAGCAGAGGAAGCCTAAGAGACTCCCCTAGGACCCCGCACTCAATAAACCGGAGCTACAAGACAAACACTCAAAGGGATTACTGAATTAATGCATTACAGCTGATTTAAATTGATTTCTGACTGACTGAGCCAGGCCGGGCTTGTTTTACACAAAGGGCTGTTTGCTCTGGATTACTGCTCTTCTCTTGTTTTTATTTGTCTTGTTGGTTTTTCATCTCGTGATGAGCCTCGGCACACAATGCGCAGCACAATAACGAAAGGCACATCTATTGTGCGTCAGCATACATTTAGTATTCGCCGAGTGTGCTAAATATTCATAAATCACGGTGTGTTCGCTTTCCCTGCCATTAGCATCACATAGTACATATTTATTAATGCATTAGTGCATTACAAACAGCCATTTCCCTGTATTACATTCAACAAGTAGAACCGAGTGCATCTGAAATGAAGAGCATTATGAAAATTACACTCATGTAATATGTTTAATAAATCCTTAATAGACTTTTTATCAGATGTGATTACCATGTAGCATTTTAAACAGCCATTTTTCATAAGCTATGTTTTGTGAGTAACAACATTCTGAAATTTTTATTAAGCACTATATCATTACATAGTTTATTAGATGGTTAATAAATGTATAATAACTGTTATTGCATTTGAGTATATCAAATATCGTTCCTCAGTTGTATATTTAATACATAAAGCAGAATAGAGCTGTAATCAGCAGCATTATGCCATTCACTGCACTTTTATTATGAAAGCTGTTTAATAGATTCTTAATAAACAGGTAATAACTGTGTTATTGTGTGTATCTTAGAATCTTATCCCAGTTTCATGTTTAGCAAATAAAACAAAGTGAAGAGCATTATGAAACGTACATTAATGTTTAATAGATGCATACTAATATTATTATAATGTATAATAACCATATAATAACTATTGTTGCATTAGTGTATATTAAAGAACCATTCTGACAGTCACAAAATACAAAACAGAGCTCAACAGCAGAATCCCATACACTGCACTTCATCATGAAAGCTGTGTAATAGCTACTTAATAGACATGTAATAACTGTGTATTATTGTGCGATGTCAAAGTCTTTTCTCAGGTTCACATTCAAAGAATAAAACAAAGTGTATCTACAGTGAAGATCATTATAAAAGTTACATATATGTAATATGTTTAACAGATGCTTAATAGATGTATTATAACCATAAAATAACTATCACTGCATTTGTGCATAGGAAATAGCCATTTTGTTCATATAAATGCTTAATAGACATGTAATAACATGTAATAACAGTGTGTTATTGTGTAGATTTCTAAGAACCTGGTCATATTCAATGAATAGGGCATTAACATGATGCTGGAATGAAAAACATTCATAAAGCATACAGTTATGTGTTATTGGTGCTTAATAGACATGTAATAGCTGTGTAATATACCAACTGCTGCAGACATCATCTTGAATTTCCGCACCACCTACGTCGGGCAGGCGGGTCAAGTGGTGTATGACTCCCGGTCAATCTGTCTGCACTACTCCACCACTTGGTTCATCCTGGACCTCATCGCTGCCCTGCCCTTTGACCTTCTCTATGCATTCAACATTTCGGTGGTGAGTTAATGTGGGCGTGAGTGTCATATCATTGTCTTAGTGCTGACTCATCTACATGTAGACCTTATATGATGTCATACATGCCGGTTTTTCCCTAATGCATTCCTCTCATGTTTGTGTTGGTGATTGATCAAAATGAGTTGTGTAAATAGCCTGTAGGACATTTTAAAGGCACAGGAGAGCAAATGTGTGAGCTTTTTAGTTACCCTGCTTTACAGATTTCTACCACATCAGCTTTTCCCACAAACACCTGGAGGCAACACCTGTAGCCTTCTGTATACTGACATATGTTTACATCTATATATCAAAATAATTAACACATACACAGCTTCATAAGACGCATACTTGGCACTGTGTCATAAAATATGGCTTGTAGATGCTTAATACATACGTAATAACTGTAATATTTTGTATGGGTTATTATATTGTGGGTTTTTTATTTTTTTTATGCAGTGGATAGAACAAAGTGCAGGTAGAAAGAACACCATTATGGTGGACTTGAGCTCAGGTGGACTTGAGCTCAGCCTGATTGAATATTGTATTAACGACAAAAGGTTACACAAGGATTCATTATACAAATCCACCTGTCCTACTTAGAAAAGGAATTCATGCTCACCGAAGCTTTTGCTTTTCCATGTGCCATTGTGAGCAAAAGATACATAACAGTAAAACCCATCATAGTTATTACAGAGCACTTGAGTTTTTCACTGTGGACTCGAGCGTTAATTAATATTCTCAATCATAGTTCTTCCCAATGCACGCAGACACACTGGCATTCAGCATAGAAACACAGAGCAACCCAAGATTCTATATAGCCCAGTAATAGAACTGGACACGGCATGCACCTGGAGCAGTGTGTATGTCTTGCAGACGTCGCTGGTACACCTGTTGAAGACGGTGCGGTTGCTACGGTTGCTGCGTTTGCTGCAGAAGCTGGACCGCTACTCGCAGTACAGTGCGGTGGTCCTCACTCTTCTCATGTCGGTGTTCGCCCTGCTTGCCCACTGGCTCGCTTGCGTCTGGTACGTCATCGGTCGCAAAGAGCTGGCCAGCAATGACCCGCTCACCTGGGACATTGGTAAGCATATAGGCCTGTGTATGTTGTATGTGTGCATTGTGTATATGTGGTGTACACAGTTTTAACAATATAGTAATAATCAGCCAGGTGACCTGGTCCTTTCTTTATTTAACTTTAGCAGCCGGTTAATAACCAACTACTGGCCTGTTAAGGTGAAATCATAAATACACAATTCATCTTTGTTATTGTTTAATTATGTAGGAATAAACGGCCAAGGCAGGGTAATTACCTACTTTTGATTTGTTAGGGCTAAATAATAAATACACAATTCACACAATACACAAGTGTTACTGCTTAATTATGTAGTAATAAGCATCCAAGGCAGGTTAATTACCAATATTTGGCTTGTTAGATCTAAATCATAAATGCATAATTCACCTTCGTTACTTGTTACTTCCTAAGAACTGAGTGATGGGCAGCCTGTCAATAACTAACAGCTTGTTAAGGCTAGGCAATAAATGCCTAATTGTTACTGCTTCATTATGTAGTAATAAGCAGCCAATGCAGGTTAATTACCAACTACCTGCTTGTTAAGGCTTACGAAGCATGTATTACAATGTCCCCCTTCAGTTCCATTCAGTAAATGGAGTTCTACAGTGTAAACTTCCCCACTGTGGGACTAATAAAGGATTATCTTATCTTATATGTTATTAAGGATCAAAACTAGCAGCACCCACTAACAGTGGTAACATCAATGGAAGAGATAGTCTGAGATAGTTTCTTCCCCCGAGTCATCAGGCTACTCAACAGCCAGTAGTGCTGATGCACCGGTATATGGACCTGGTTCAGCACGTCTCACCAAAACCATCTAAACGATGATCTCCATGGACAATCATCACTCTGCACTTTACATATAGACTGACCTACTGTTATCTTTCATCCACACTGTATATCTGTAGTGTATGTATATACATATATAATATAATATTCTATGGCCTGTATATACCCTGCATCTCTCATCTACCTCAGCCTTACCATAGTGCTATATGGTAATGTGTACATCTGCATATATCATAGTTTTTATTCATAACTTTTATTCATAACTGTAAATTAGTATAAACAGAGATTTTAGAGCTTAGTATTGTATATATTTATTGTCTAATGTATATGTTTGTATTGAAGTACAGTAAGGGACTACGCACCTAAGTTTTTCACTCACCTTCACACCTGTGAAAATGTGACGTGACAATAAAAGTGATTTGATTTGATTTGGAAAACATGACGTCGCGCCTCGTTGCTTTAAAATCTGAAGTCTCTTCTCTATTGGGTATCTATAGTGATCGCTAAAAAGTCTAATTTGAATTTTAAGTTAAGACTCCACAACTTTGGCCTGTCATTTACACGAACGGCAGCTCAGCTCTATGCTTCCACCTTGTCTCAGGCTGGCTCCAGGAGCTGGGGAAGCGTTTGGAGACCCCCTACACCAATGGCACGATCGGCGGCCCCTCTATGCGCAGTGCCTACATTGCCTCGCTCTACTTTACTCTGAGCAGTCTAACTAGCGTGGGCTTCGGCAATGTCTGCGCTAACACCGACGCTGAGAAGATCTTCTCCATCTGCACCATGCTCATCGGAGGTGAGTACAAACCGAAATAGCACTCCTTAACCACTAATTACAAACACACATCTGTTGCAGGAATCAGCTAATCAACAGCGTCGGTTTTAGACCGTGGGTTTAAATAGGATTGTTGTGGCTATGCAGAACTAAATGCATGGTTATGGCTTTAGCAAGGAGCCAGTGGTTTGGACAAGATGCTGTTCACTTCTTTAGTATGCTGTTTGTTCAGCTCCATCTGTCTGGCTCCCAGTGCTGGTCAGGGTGTCTCCCTGCACTGCACATGGTCTTGTATAGGCCATTATTGATGCTTTGCATAGACAATCTGTGCTTATGGCATTTATCGTCTGCTCTTGTTCTATGTTTATGTGTGTGCACCACATGTCCTGGAGAAGTTTTATTCTGTTCCTCTCTCAGTAAATCAGTAATGAGAAGAAAAGCTGGCTTTTAGTCAAATATGTTCACAACACAGAGGTAAGTGATGTAGCGTTAGGAGTCTTGCCCAAGGACCCACATTGGTATAGCATTGATTGGGTATGGAATCAGATCCAGCGGCCAGCGGCGTTACCCACGACAGATTGTTCCAAATTGGAATTAGTTTCAATAGTAAACCAACTAAATCTTAAAACAAGACCATAAATGCAACAATAACATTTCATTTAATTAAAATTCTAATATATATATATATATATATATATATATATATATATATATATATATATATATATATATATATATATATATATACAGGGGTTGGACAATGAAACTGAAACAGCTGATTTTAGACCACAGTCATTTATTAGTATGGTGTTTTGCGGCCAATACAGCGTCAGTTGGTCTTGGGAATGACATATACTGCGTCCTGCACAGTGGTCAGAGGGAGTTTAAGCCATTCTTCTTGCAGGATAGTGGCCAGGTCACTACGTGAGGCTGGTGGAGGTTCGTCCTTCTTGGTGGTATGCTGACATTACCCTGGATATCGTGGCTCTTCATACATCACAAAGACTTGCTGTCTTGGTCACAGATGCGCCAGCAAGACGTGCACCAACAGTTTGTCCTCTTTTGAACTCTGGTATGTCTCCCATAATGCTGTGTGCATTGCAGTATTCTGAGCAGAACTGTGCTCTTACCTGCTAACTGAACCTTCACACTCTGCTCTTACTGGTGCAATGTGCAGTTAATGAAGATTGGCCACCAGGCTGGTCCAATTTAGCCATGAGACCTCCCACACTAAAATGACAGGTGTTTCAGTTTCATTGTCCAACCCCTGTATATATATAAATATATATATATATATATATATATATAATAAATATAATAATAACTACTGTGTTTCATACCAACACAAATGTGCTGTTGTTTGAATGTTTACACAACTTCTCTGCCTAAATGAGCACTATTCCCAAACGCTACAGGCGACGGCTTATCCAACTTTTCTACTATAATCAAGGACATTAAATTGGGGTCAATAAAAGAGGTGTTAGACCATTAGATGTTAGAACCAGATACTGTGAAGATGTAACAAAGCATTAGTGGGGTCAGGTACCGAAGTTGGAGGATCAGTTCTGCCTCCAACTTAACCCCTAAAGTCTTGAGTTATGGTACATCACTACAGAGGAAGCAGTTTCACTCCTCCACTACCCAGAATTGGGCTTCTCCGGATCATTCCATTCGTGGAGATTATCCAAGCTGTGTCTATTACATTACAGGCATTTAGCTGACGCTCTTATCCAGAGCAACTTACAAGGTTAATCACATTACCGGTGGGCCAATGTAGAAAGACGTCTGTCTTTCTCCGGACAGTGATGATATGTTTGGAAACGTGCAGTTAGAAACCGTGTTGGAAAATAAGGCCATTTTAAATGTGCTCAGCTGAAACACACATGTCCGCAAGTTCTTGTTTCCTTAAACGTCAGGTGGCATATCCAAAACAAAGGACTTTTACTTTGAGGGGCCAGGAGCTTGCATCATAAAGAAGACCCCAGTGCCAAGCTCAGTAGCCCTTTCAGAAAATTTGGAAAGAGCCATTTTGAGTTCTTTAGGTTACAATGGTCCAGTCTACTATGTCAGGTAATATGACCTCAGGACAACCAAGGACGAGTTCAAGGACAGATGTGTTAGTAGATGCCTGTTTAATTGCATTCAGAAGACTGACCTGCGGTTAGCTCGTGGGCATCCTTTGACATGGACGTGAACCAATGGCAGACCCAATATTATCCGTGAATGAGCCTGTCTAATAGTTCATCTTAAAAAGAGGACTAGTAGGCGTCTCTCCAGGTTCTGAGCCGGACAGGGGACTGGGAGTTGATAAAACGGACTGTCCGGCCTAAAATGAGAAGAGTGGCCAGCCTTGGTGTAGTAGTGTGACATTTCGAATACAGCCAGTCATTGAAATGTGTAGTGCTACACCTGTAGACCTGTGGTTAGTCTCTGGTGACTACGTCATCGACGACGCAGGGTTTAGTGAAAGGAGGCACCACAGTAGGCTAGTAGTCTTCTGTCTTTTTGTTTTTGTGTCCGGTCTAAATGCGGTCTCTAAGGATTAACTACAGGAGCTCTTGCCGGTTCTCCTGAGCTGGACAACATTCCATTCCATGTTCTAAAGCATCTCTCACGTTTCCCCCACAGCCCTGATGCACGCAGTGGTGTTTGGCAACGTGACAGCCATCATCCAGCGCATGTACTCGCGCCGCTCTCTCTACCACACGCGCATGAAGGACCTGAAGGACTTTATCCGCGTGCACCGCCTGCCTCGGCAACTGAAGCAGCGCATGCTGGAGTACTTCCAGACTACTTGGTCCGTCAACAACGGCATTAACGCCAACGAGGTGAGAGACGCTTCGCGGGCGGTTGTATTAGTGCTTTAAGTCCAAAGCTTTTCAGTCAGGTCCTTAAGGGACCCCACAGACTCGTCCTTCTAGTCCAGATTCCAACACCGAGGAGCTGTGTAATGGAGTGGTGCCTGTGGAGCGTCCGATCCTCCTTTGTGACCTAAGGGGGGGTATTCGCTGTTTGACCTGATTTGGAAACCTGAAAGCCCATTTACACCTAGTCCTTTCACATAACTTCTGATTATGAGTATATAAATCTGCAGATCACAATAATCATAGTCCATGGCCTCCAACACTTGTACTGAAGCCACAGTTTGCCATACCTGGCCCAGTTATTGACTCTCATGTTAAATCATAGGTTCATTTATTCACAGTTTTACACTTTACTGTACGCCTAAACTGACACTCCAGACACTTTACCCAAATACAAATATATGCACGTTTATTCAGTATTATCATTATCCGCTGATATCTGCGCACCTTGCACATGTTTTTATTATTATTGGACTGCAGTTTTATCTCCACGGGTTTTACATATTTTCTATGGTTCTTTTTTTCTATCTTTTTTTTTTTTTAGACAGACTTTCTTGTACATATTTCGTGCCTCATTGTAAAAAGTGAGATATATTTATCCATAGCGAACTGATTTATTTATGGTTTATAGTTTAATAGTTAATAATATTGCAGATCCGGTACCTACCCACTGCTAAAGCTCGCTGCTAAACTTCTATCTATCTATCTATCTATCTATCTGTCTATCTGTCTATCTGTCTATCTGTCTATCTATCTATCTGTCTGTCTGTCTGTCTGTCTGTCTGTCTGTCTGTCTGTCTGTCCATCCATCCATCCATCCATCCATCCATCCATCCATCCATCCATCCATCCATCCATCCATCTATCTATCTATCTATCTATCTATCTATCTATCTATCTATCTATCTATCTATCTATCTATCTATCTATCTATCTATCTGTCTATCTGTCTGTCTGTCTACCTATCTCTCTGTCTGTCTCTCTGTCTATCTGTCTGTCTATCTATCTATCTGTCTCTCTATCTATCTATCTATCTGTCTCTCTATCTATCTATCTATCTATCTGTCTATCTATCTATCTATCTATCTATCTATCTATCTATCTATCTGTCTATCTATCTGTCTGTCTGTCTGTCTGTCTGTCTGTCTGTCTGTCTGTCTGTCTGTCTGTCTGTCTCTCTGTCTGTCTGTCTACCTATCTCTCTGTCTGTCTCTCTGTCTATCTGTCTGTCTATCTATCTATCTATCTGTCTATCTATCTATCTATCTATCTATCTATGTATCTATGTATCTATCTATCTATCTATCTATCTATCTATCTATCTATCTATCTATCTATCTGTCTGTCTGTCTGTCTGTCTGTCTGTCTGTCTGTCTGTCTGTCTGTCTGTCTGTCTGTCTGTCTATCTATCTCTCTATCTATCTGTCTATCTGTCTCTCTGTCTGTCTATCTATCTATCCAACCTCTTCTGTCTCCCTGATTGCCATACACTGTGTGATTATATCTCTGATTTGGGAGGGAGTGTGGGCGACTGAATTTCATGATTGGGTCAGATTTCAGCTTCATTGGACTTCATTTGCTATGCAGTGTAATGGGAGACAGCCATGTCTGATTAACTGCCCAAGTGAGCTCTGGTTGGGTGATGGGACGAATGAATTTCTGACATGTCTGAAATGTTGGTCGGGTGTCTCACAGTTTGAGCAGATCTCATGAGTCAACTCCCCAAAACATACACCTTAAAACCACATACAATCAGACACATGCATTAACACCGGCAAAAGAGTTAACACTTGCTGTTGCAGCGTCGGTATATGTAGACTGTGAGAGGATGTCTTCAGTTTCAGTGCGGTGTAGTTAGCAGGGCTGTTGTTGCACAGTTAGTTTGTCAGTGGCAGCGCTATCCACCATGCCATAGTTGAGTTGCCATAAAGGGCTGATGTAGGTGTATACGGTCTGTACAAGTAACATACCGTTGGTAAAATAGCACTGTCCGTTAGACAGGGGTCCGAATGGCCATCCAGGCGAGTACACATCAGTCTCACACCCTGGAGGACCCCTACCCTGCACAATGTAGTGTTTGCTCAGCTCCCAGCACATCTGATCTTGCTAATCCGCTAATGAACAAGCCCTTCTCGAGGTGAAGTGGTTCCGTTTTATGGGGGTCTTTAGGGACCAGGTCTCTACACTATACAAGGGGTCTAACACTACCATCACTGAAATCTGTTACATGATTGAAGTGTAAGTCAGTTTAGAGAAGACCGTCTGCCAAATGCGAATCATGATTCACGCAACTAACATTAACCAATGACTACATACTTATGGGGTCTCTTGTGGTTGAGGGGCCCTAAGCGACTGCTTATATCATTTATAATATGACTAATTAGTGACGTGGTTGGAGTGATTAAGGTTTCATTAAGCTCTTTTGTAGCTCATACCTAAAGTAGGAGTCTTCTGTGTGGATGGGGATGAATGCAGAGATGGTGCATTCTGACTATAACAAACTGGATAAAACAGAACCATGCCTGCCATCTACTACTGTGCACACGGGTGTGAGAACATGTCGGTGGAATGGCTGTTGAAACGAGGTGCTGGGAGAGTATATACACTACTCATTACTACGACTGAGCTAAACGATGTGGTTAAAGATGTTTCCGAGCGAGGGCAGGATTATAATTGATTTTATTTAAAGCACCACTCAGAGGGACTGGAAAAAGAGAATGAGTGAACTCATTCAAGAAAGATTAGATTTAGCACAACAAAGCTTCCCTGCTGCCTGCCATTCAGGGTGCTCGAGTGTTAAGGCCCAACCTACTGCCAGCATGAAACCACATACACCTTTATTTCCCTAATTATACACACAGCGCAGCTGTTTCTCAATGGAAACCCTATTACAGCCAGTCCAGCAGTGCCCGTTCATTATTCCTGCAACTGGTATGATTTATTTAGGTGCTGCTATCGATTATTTCTGTAACCGCTATGAATTGATTAGTACCTACTATGGATTATTTCTGTAACCGCTATGAATTGATTAGTACCTACTATGGATTATTTCTGTAACCGCTATGAATTTATTAGTACCTGCTATGGATTATTTCTGTAACCGCTATGAATTTATTAGTACCTACTATGGATTATTTCTGTAACCGCTATGAATTTATTAGTACCTACTATGGATTATTTCTGTAACCGCTATGAATTTATTAGTACCTACTATGGATTATTTCTGTAACCGCTATGAATTTATTAGTACCTACTATTAATTTATTCTGTAACCGCTATGAATTTATTAGTACCTACTATGGATTATTTCTGTAACCGCTATGAATTGATCAGTACCTACTATTAATTATTTCTGTATCCACTATGTATTATTCAGTAACTACCATAAATGATTCAATAACTAAAATTAATTATTTAGTAATTAATATAAATTGTTTCTGTTGTCACTATAAATTTCTATGTAATTTCTATGAACTATTCAGTAACGACTGTGAGCTCTTGCAGTAACCACTATGAATTATTTAGGTAGTAATAAGAAAGTTCCAGGAACTGCCATTAAATTAATCAATAATATCTGTGAATTATTTCATTTATCACTATTAAACTTCTGTTACCACTACTAATATTCCAATAACTAAAATGTATTACGCAACAAATTATATTTATTTATTCATTTATTCATTCATTCATTTATTAATTTATTTATTTATTCAGCAACTAAAATTATTTACGTAACAAAAACAAATACTTTCTGTTACCTCTATGAATTATTCAATAACTAATATGACTTATCAGTTGTTACTATAAAGTAACTAGTATGAATTATTTCTCTATCTATTATTTAGTAATTACTATGAATTATTTCCATATCTAGTATGAATCATTCAGTAATTACCATGTTACTAATATGTCATTTCTGTAGTTAGTAGAGTGAGTGAGGAACTGAAGTGTTGAGTTTTAGTCACGTGTAGCTCCTGACATTATAAGCCTACTTCCGTTCCATCAGCAAAGTACCGTACACATACCTCTGAATAGAGCCGTCCCACACTCAGAGTAGGTGTCTTGTTGGCACAATCAGTATCAGGAATATTACACTGAATCTGGGTCACATCCACTCTCAGTGAGCTAATTTACCACTCGACGTGTCCTCGCTGAATAAAGCCTTTGTTAGGCCGCCTCAATGGTTAGCCCACACTAGCAGGCACAGCCAATTAGCTAGCACAGAAAAGTAGAGGTTTCGAGGGAGGGGTAAAAACAGACGAGCAGTGACTAGCTCATTTGCACTTTGCTGGCATACTAATTTATTCAGTGATTAGAAAAAACAGAAGAAACACACTTAACACAGTTCACAGGAACTCTGTGGCTCCTAACAACTGTTGCTAGCATGTCGCCTCGCTGCTGTTTGCAGGGTTCGAGATCATATTTAGCCGAAAGTGTAAATGCACTCTCCTCTTTCAGACGCCCGGTTTTAGAAAGCTGCTCAGAGAAGCAGAGAAATGTGGCACGGATGGTTTTAGCTTTCTGTTGTGAAACTGATTGTGCGACATCTGTGATGGAAATTCCATTGACAATCAGTCTATCCCAGTGTCCTCGTTCTGTTGTCCACTACACTACTGCATTAATAAAGCTGAAACAGGATTTGAGAAGTGTTAATCTTAGTGGAGGAGCCAGAAACAGAGCGGGGAAACCACAGCTCTACAATGTCTACAGTGTACAGGAAATCCCTTTTAGTTCAAATGCTAGACTGCTAGACTAGACTGCATGTGATAGTCTACAAGGCTGCATTTGCCTTAGATGTGTTACTCATGTAGATGTACATGGAGTGAAATGTGTGTGTGTGTGTGTGTATATACTATATATATATATATATATATATATATATATATATATATATATATATATATATATATATATATATATATATATATATATACACACACACACCCATGACCATTTGGATGACCCAGAGAAGTCATGGGAGAAAGTTATGTGGTCAGATGGTCTTAATTCCACTCGCCGTGTTTGGAGGACGAAGAATGATGAGTACCATCCCAAAAGCACCATCCCTACTGTGAAGCATGGGGGTGGAAGCATCATGCTGTGGGCGTGTTTATCTGCACATGGGACAGGACGACTGCACTGTATTAAGGAGAGGATGACCGGGGCCATGTATTGCGAGATTTTGGGGAACAACCTCCTTCCCTCAGTTAGAGCATTGAAGATGGGTTGTGGCTGGGTCTTCCAACATGACAATGACCCAAAGCACACAGCCAGAATAACCAAGGAGTGGCTCCGTAAGAAGCATATCAAGGTTCTGGAGTGGCCTAGCCAGTCTCCAGACCTAAACCCTATAGAAAATCTTTGGAGGGAGCTCAAACTCTGTGTTTCTCAGTGACAGCCCAGAAACCTGGCTGATCTGGAGGAGATCTATGTGGAGGAATGGGCCAAAATCCCTGCTGCAGTGTGTGCAGACCTGGTGAAAAACTACGGGACCTCTGTAATTGCAAACAACGGCTACTGTACCAAATATTAACATTGGTAGAAATCACATCCACATCCGATGCAGAAGACCTCACATGCATATCCCGCAGGTCAGTGCAGTGATAGTTAACTTCTATGGGACCCTGGTAACGCCACAACACGCCCACTATTCCTGATCAGACCTGAACAATTTGGAATTGGAATGGTGTTGGTATATCGAAAACTTCAGGCAGACAGAATAAGGACCCAAAAGAAGACCTACCTTGGATGATTGATGAGCTGAGAGGTCAACTTCAGGTCCATCTAAACAAGACTAACCAAACCAGCTTTTGTCCAGTTCCTGTGCAGTTCCTTTAAAGCTGATGGTAATGATTTCAAGCAACGCTTCATGGAATGTGTTGAAGAGAACTTCAGTGGTATCTCTCCTCTCTTTCAGCTCCTGCACGACTTCCCTGATGAGTTGCGGGCAGATATCGCCATGCACCTGAACAAGGACATCCTGCAGCTGCCACTCTTCTCCTCTGCCAGCAGGGGGTGCCTGCGCTCCCTCTCTCTGCACATCAAGACCTCTTTCTGTGCTCCGGGAGAGTACCTTATCCGGCATGGGGACGCTCTGCACGCCCACCACTTCGTCTGCTCAGGATCCCTAGAGGTGCTGAAGGACGGCATGGTCCTGGCCATACTGGGTATGTGACATCTGCCAATTACATCCTGAGGTTTTTTATTTTTTAAGTCACTAATTGTTCTGCACTGACTCATACAGGATTTGGTTTACCTTGTAACTGTGCACACACGCAGGGTCTACTCACACTGGCCATTTTATCAGAAACCCCTACCATATGGATGCAGTTTGTAGTTCACAGTTACAGACAGTATTCCAGCTGTTGCTCCAAAGCTTCCATCCAGAGTGTTCTGTAGTACCTCAACACCCAAAGCTTACCACCTAATGATATATGCCAGTGTATGTGGGACAGTAAGTAATGTGAGTGGATGTTGCGTTCAGGTAAGGGGGATCTGATTGGAGCAGACCTGCCAGGCCGAGACCAGGTGATCAAGGCTAATGCGGACGTAAAGGCTCTGACCTACTGTGACCTGCAGTACATCAGCATCAGAGCGCTGCGCGAGGTGCTGGAGCTGTATCCTGAGTACGGCAGCCGCTTCAACGAGGACATTCACCACAACCTCACCTACAACCTCCGAGAGGTGAGATCTGCGTTTCTGTCGTCACATTTAGTCGTTTAATTTTACATAATATCAGTGATATTGTACACGTGCTAATATTATTACTCCTGACTCTTGCCTTCTTCTTCAGGGCCAGACTCGATTTCCTCGCTCACCAAGAAGCTCACAGGTAACACGTTTCTATGTACATGCCATGCAGTGTCTACAGTGAACATACGTCTGCACAGTTACTGGTTTTACAGCTTACTGAAGTTTACATACTGGAAAAAAAATAATGATAAAGCTTGGCACATGTGGCACATATTTTAGTTGATGTGAGGAAATAGACAGCCAATATTTGCATATTCAAATTGCATATATGTTGCTGTCAGAGCAAAACTGAGCATCTCCAAAATTCTAACTTTTTTGGACTTGGTTTATTTGGATTGGTTTATTCATTATCTTCAAGTTTAACAGATGGCAAACGCAACTGGATTAAACAATGGCAATAGTGGACAACTGGACATGCAATGTCTTGGGGTGACAACAATGCGATACAACATTTCCAGTATCATTTCTAGTTGCTGGATTGAATATATTGTGGGAATACAACACAAAAATATTCACATGTGCCATAACTTTTGCACAGGCCACACTTATGTTATTAATAACTTGTTATTAATAGTTTTTTTCTAATATGTTGGAACTCAGTAATGAATCAGTGAGTGCCACTGTGTATTCCTGTGTGCAGAACTGTGTTTCTGTGGAGGATGTGTGTTTATTATCACTGACTATACCAACAGGTCCGGTTCACAGGTTCTAGTGTTTGCAATACATATATAATAAATGAGTCATCTGTGACTGAAACCTATCTGTCAGTAGAGCTGTGATTGGATTTGGCATGGACTAGACAGTTTCTGGATGTGGGCCACATCAATGTTCAGCCACTCTTGCATCAAATAACTGTGCAGTTGGTTTCAGATTTGGTGGATGCCTTCCCTGGCACAATTCCAAAGAGAATTCCCTGTAGACTGGGATTTTAGCCACTGCTGGTAGACCCATATGACCGTACACTTCCATACACCTGCAGATTCAGCTACTTCCTTCACACGACCACATGCAGTCACTCCTTTGAGGAAATCTTTAATGTCTGCTTTGGAGCCATTTTCCACCTTCCATCTATAAGTCCCATTTTAAAAATATATTAATATATATACATATTATATAGATTATATATATGTTTTCTCATGACTCAAGATTCTAAGAACAGAACAACAGTAACTGTCCAAAAGTGGCCTTCTGTTAGATTGACGTACACTGTGAGCTCTGTTGTTGTTGTTGCTGGTTCTTCTGTAGAGTTACTGTTTTGGAGATACAATGTTTTGTATGACATGAAAATGTCAAGGTGTTTACGTCTCAGCTTTACTTTGCCTCTGAGTGTGTGTGTGTGTGTGTGTTTGAGTGTGTGTGTTTGAGTGTGTGTGAGAGTGTATGAGAGTGTGTGTGTATGAATGTGTAAAGTGTGTGAGAGAGTGTATGAGAGTGTGTGTGTGAATGTGTAAAGTGTGTGTGTGTGTGTCTGTGTGTGTGTGTGTGTGAATATGTGAGAGTGAGTGTGTATGTGTGTGTGTGTGTGTGTGTGTGTGTGAATATGTGAGAGTGAGTGTGTGTATGTGTGTGTGTGTGTGTGTGTGTGTGTGTGTGTGTGTGTGTGTGTGTGTGTGTGAATATGTGAGAGTGAGTGTGTGTATGTGTGTGTGTGTGTGTGTGTGTGTGTGTGTGTGTGTGTGTGTGTGTGTGTGAATATGTGAGAGTGAGTGTGTGTGTGTGTGTGTGTGTGTGTGTGTGTGTGTGTGTGTGTGAATATGTGAAAGTGAGTGTGTGTGAAAGTGAGTGTGTGTGTGTGTGTGTGTGTGTGTGTGAATATGTGAAAGTAAGTGTGTGTGAAAGTGAGTGTGTGTGTGTGTGTGTGTGTGTGTGTGAATATGTGAAAGTGAGTGTGTGTATGTGTGTGTCAGTGTGTGTGAGTGTGAGAGAGAGTGTGAGTGTGTGTGTGTGTGTGAATATGTGAAAGTGTGTGTGTGTGTGTGTGTGTGTGTGTGTGTGTGTGTGTGTGTAGGTGTGTAGGTTTGTGTGTGTGAGTGTGAGAGAGAGAGAGTGTGAGTGTGTGTGTTGGGGGGGGGGCGTGTTTGTGTCAGACGCTGGAGGATTTAAAGACAGCAGCTATTGATCTGGACGTGAACAAGGACTTGAAGTATCAGCTTTCCTCTTGCTTCTGCTGCATTTGTATGCACAGTCTGCTTTCACATTATTACTGAACATGTATGCACATAGAGTGTCCCGCCATCTTGGTTTGTCTTTGGCGTAGTCCAGTGGTTATCTAAATGTCTGTGGCTAGTAAAGTAAAGAGAAGACGAGGTGATCTCCAAAAGGCATAAAGTTGAGTTTAACATAGTAATGAAGATTAAATAGGCCAAACCAAACGCTGTAGAGATTTGATCAGACTCTGGAGTGGTGGGTACCTGTCCTACTGTGCAGCAAAACCTGCAGAATCATGACCTTTACAGAAGATTCATCAGATGAAAAGCTTTCCTGCATAAAGCGTCTGATGCTTACTAATGCACATCTAATCAAGCCTGAAGCTTTTTGGAAACAGGTCCTGTGGACTGATGAAGTTACAGTAGAGGTTTTGGCCACGATGAGCGAATGTGTATGTTTGGAGGAAAAAAGATACAGAACTTTTTGTTAACATTAACTGAATGACTGAATGACTAAAATCAGTGTTCGGTCAATGTGTTTCACAGCCCACCTGCCTGGATATCCCACCATCCTCCTTAACTAGTGTTTCCATCTCTCGGTTTTCTGCAGTTCTCGTTCCTGCTGTTCATTTCCACATGATTCACGTCTGAAAGAGCGCTGTCTGCTGTGAGCACCACATCACTGTGTTTGATTATTAGCTCACCGGATAAGACATGAGTCACCTGTAACTAAAATGTACCAATCCAATAGCATGTACCTTCAAGAACACAAATAACAGTCATCAATGAATTGCCCAGTCGGGCCAGATTTGGTGTGTACCTTCCCTGGCGGTCCTACAGACTCCAAATCCAGGGATTGTGTGGATCACCATGCCAATCAGTCACATTTGCACCCTGTGAATGTGAGACCTGCCATCTTGGAACAGTTCAGTGTAGGCACTGTGGTTCTCCAGACATCCAGAACCACCCCCAGCTCACCTTACCTGAGGCATCAAACCCCTCGGACCCATGGTTTGGAATTTCTGTTCCACCTTAAACAGTGCAGCTGATTCCAGGTGCTATATCATCTCAGGTTGTACAAGTTCCAATTTTAATGATGTAGCCCTTACCATCAGATTCAGAAGTGCTAGACCATCTAAGGTGGAACACAAAATCATTCATGTAGAAATCCGCTGTATGAGTTACAGTCAGCAAACCAGGGCTGTACCACATGATGGTTGGGCCGCCGGTTTAACCACATGACTACCAATCTACACACGGATCTGACCTTGTTGTGCTTTAATGCAAGTTTCTTACATTAGCTTGCAGCACACGGTCTAAAGTGCTACCAGCCCAAAGGGAATGCTTGTTCTTTCCCTTCACTTGTAGCTGAATGTATGTGAAGCAGTTTGGTCGTGCAAGGTCAGGAAAATACGGCACCTAGTGAAAAGTGGCATTCTGAGAACACTTGGCAACCTGTTGTTTGGAGGCTGCTCCTTCTTTATGTGCATAATGTAATGTGCATTATTGAGCATGTGATGGGCAGACCACTGTTGGTCACCTTGCTCACGCTGTGAAAAGGCTTCTCCGAAGAGGGTTCAGTGAGTTCTCTCTTTTCTGTCTCTCATGGATTTCTTGGGAATCTGCATGTTATCCGTGCTTCACGGTCGAATCATTGTCCTGCACTATTCTGAGAATCCTCAGACTCAAAAGACCCCCATTTCTGTGATCATCTTTTCAGGATCTTCCTGCAAAGTTGCCCTTCATCGTGGAAGCAGACGAAGAAGACGACGGCGGACAAGAAGTGGGCCGCCAGCCCTTGCTCTCCGGCATGGGCAGCTCCTCGTCACAGTCCACTCTGAGTGCCATGTTGGGGGAGGAGTTACGCCATTTTAACATGCTCCGCCTCTGCCGCTCTCCAACGCAAGGTTACAGAGGACAAAGCCCCGCCCCTCCCGTGCCAGCCAACGAGGAGCTGTGCGCGCCTGTAGTTGACACAGGCCCCAACCACCGGCCAGCCAAGCTGCTCATCCCCTCCCTCAACTGCGTCAGCCCGCTGGACCTGAGCCCTAGGTAAGAATGTCCACTGTGTTCCATACTCATTTATTACAGGGATGCTCCAGTGGAAAAGGCTAGTTCTCACAGTTTTGGCAACTGATATATAGACCTACATACACATTTATAACCACATACAGGGGTTGGACAATGAAACTGAAACACCTGTCATTTTAGTGTGGGAGGTCTCATGGCTAAATTGGACCAGCCTGGTGGCCAATCTTCATTAATTGCACATTGCACCAGTAAGAGCAGAGTGTGAAGGTTCAGTTAGCAGGTAAGAGCACAGTTCTGCTCAAAATACTGCAATGCACACAACATTATGGGAGACATACCAGAGTTCAAAAGAGGACAGATTGTTGGTGCACGTATTGCTGGCGCATCTGTGACCAAGACAGCAAGTCTTTGTGATGTATCAAGAGCCACGGTATCCAGGGTAATGTCAGCATACCACCAAGAAGGACGAACCTCCACCAGCATCACGTAGTGACCTGGCCACTATCCTGCAAGAAGAATGGCTTAATCCCTCTGACCACTGTGCAGGACTTGTATATGTCATTCCCAAGACCAACTGACGCTGTATTGGCCGCAAAAGGAGGCCCTACATCATACTAATAAATGATTGTGGTCTAAAACCAGGTGTTTCAGTTTCACTGTCCAACCCCTGTATATCAGGTGACATTCTTTTTTTCTCGAGTGAAATGACATGGGATTCATTCCTAAGTGCCTCCATTAATATGGCGTAGCCTGCCATGTAAAGGTGGTTGAACCAAAGTGAGCATGCTTTGCAGGGCTTGGGTAAAGTGAGTTCCTTTTAACCAGCATGGAGCCCTGAGGGCCTTCCTTCTAGCATTTCAGGGAACTTAAAAATGCATGTCTGCATTGAATCTCAACTGAAAATATTATAGTACTGCTTATGAAACTATGGGAATACCTTAAGGATGCTAGCAGAAGGTTACACTACCATCGCATTGCAGGAGGAGGTTCCTTGTTCGTTCCTGAATGTACAAATAGTATAAACAGACCCTCAAATATACAGGACTGCTCCGATAAGTTTTTCCAAAGGCCAAGGTGCATACCTGTACCTTTTTCTTCATGCCTACTCTTCTCATAACCTATTTTTCATCCAGAACAATCAAATTTAGGCTTGAGACAAGACAGTGTGGAGCCCATATGATTTCAACAGCATATGGCACAATTATGGGCCTTTACTAGCAGTACTGAGATGTACTGGGGCGCCACCCCAGTGACAACGTTGTACCCTTATTTCTGAGAATGTGGGTATGTATTATTTAGGTTTTGACATTTGTGGCCTGATTTGGAGGCTTAGTCCTACTAGTCACAATTAGTAGTCTAAGGAAATAGATACAGTATCACAGAAAATATAATGGTGATAAGTGTTATGTTAAGTTTGTAATGGCTTGTAGTATCACAATATATCACAATACTTCAAATCGTAACCCCTGTATTATAATACATGTCATACTTGCCAATGGACAGCCCTATAGTTCTCCACTGCATTTTATGATACTGGTGCATATAATGTGAAAAAAAGGTCATCCAACAAATCTGGGTCTGAAAGAATCGATGTAGCCTGACATCAGAGTTGACATAACACCAGTGCATGTTTATGACTGTGGACTATAAGCTGAGCTGTAAACCGTGGGTCATTCTGGACTCTTTGACCTGTGGATATGAGATATGAGTTGGTTTGAGAGTATGCTGATGTCCTGCAGGGTCGTTGATGGAATTGAGGATAACGAGCCAGCTTTTCACTTCAATGTGGAGCCCAGCGAGGTCACCCCTAACACACGGGTCAAAGGTGAGGACAACACTAGGCAGCATTTTGTAATGGGTCAGAAATGGTGTGCAGAATGTAGAGAGGGATGCCGTAACACTGGGCCTCATTTACCCATATCTTTTCATAGGTGTATTCCTAAGTGTGTTCATGAGAAAAGTCCACAACAGACTGATGAGGCGTTGTTAAACCTGAGAACTGTTGAGTGAACTGTTTTGAGTGAGTGTAGATTCTGCTCTTACCTGAGAACAGATCCCAAATACTGTAAGAAAAGACTTGCGAATGTCAAAACCCCTTATGTAACTTTATAGGAGATTCTAAGGAGTAATTTCGTCATCAGAATGATTGGTGAATGAGGCCCAAAGTTCTTGGAAATGCAGTAATACAAGTATATTAGATATTAAAATGTGTTATTTTGGTTGCAATATGCGTTTGTAGCTCTAGCACATCGTATTTCCCCACAGGTCCTAGACAGAACGGCCTGGTGGGGTCAAGTCCGGTTTACATTCATGATCATGTCCAAACCCCCACTGGAGAAATGACAAACACTGGGGTTTTGGGGCAGGCTGGGGTCTAACATGTCTGAATGCGGAAACCCCTCATCATAAAGGGCTGTACCCGAATTTTGCCAGTCGAATCGGATTCGCCCGTCCTGGCCGACTATTCGACTATTCCTTCATGTTTTTCCTCCATGTATATTATCTAGTAATCAGTAAATCAGTCTGCATACGGTTCAGATCTGATGTCCTCCTCATTTAGAAAGTCAGCAGAGTCACAGGAACATATTTCTTAACTAAAGGAGGCGGGGCTTATGATGATCGATCTGAACTGAAGCCTGATTTAATTACAGGACACAGCGCCGGGCGGCAGCAGTTATATATGCTAAATGTTAGCGCTTATAGCTTATAGTCTTTTTAATTTCACTTCTAACAGCTTCTTCAGTAGGAGGACCCTTCGCCTTTCATCTCTCATAAATAACGAACTGCTAAATAAAACCAGATTAGTCCATATTTAAATTATTTATAGATGAAAAGAAGAACGGTAGACCTTAAACAATTATTATATTACACGTAATAATTATCTCTCGTTTATCGGCAGGCAGATTAAGTGCCTGTACTTATCTTTAAATAAAAATAATCTCAGCTGTAGACGAATAAATAAATATCTGTAATTTATGTTCTAAAATAATGGAGTTATAAAAAAACAAATGTCTCCGCTCTTTCACCACAAGGAAAGGAAGTCAGCTGACTGGTTTGAAGCAGTGTTGGATGTCTGACTAAATGACGAGCAGAGTCAGGTTTAATTTGTTCGGGTTCTCTTCAGAAGCTCCTCAGACTTTCTCTGAGACATCATTCCCCCCCGTGTTTCTCAGCTTCACAGCTTTAGCTTCCTTCAGTGGTGAACCGCCAGCGCACGACTTCACGTGGATTTAACTTTTTAGCAAGCCTGCGTCACAGCCCAGCTAGACCTTACATATATATATATTCATTATTCCCCTTTAATAATTATTAAAATGTCTTTTACATTTTTAAAGATATTGTGCATTTTTGTAAGCTTTGGTCTGTTTTACGAGTCACTGTTGTCAGTCGACTTGAAGGTTCTGAATCGACTTAAAGAGTCTCCGACTGACGATTCGACTCGTCGGCTTCTAGAGGGCAGCCCTAATACAGTGTATTCTCCTTCTTCTTGTTCTTCAGTCATGAAACATTTGGACCGGGCATGGTGTGCTTCTATACAACTTTGTTTATCAGATGCACAGTTTCTGCATACCAGTAGATGATCTAGAACTGTTCCTATTACAAAAGCATAGGATGGACAAGTGCACACCATTCTACTGTGCTTCCAGAGACACCTTTTCTGATACACCATCCCAAAGCATGACTTCAGTGTTGGTCCGACCCGCACTCATCTGTTTGCCTGTTTTTCCCATCCCTTGTTTCCCCATGGAGTCCTATTCATTTTCCATGCATTGATCGTACCTCAGATAGCAACCACAGCCTAGCAGGAAGTAGGAACCTTATAAGCTGCACAGCAAAGATGCGTTTCTTTCAGGAAATGTACTTTTTAGTTTGTGATTGTCATTTGTCTCAGACCTCCTTGGTTTCAGACCTAATTGGTTGGTATGACCGATGCCAACACACTTTCACATGTATGCTGGTGTCTTTCAGACCCCTTTCAGATGAATGCGAATCTTCTTCTTGAGACTGAAGAAGTTAGACAAAGCATCTGTCAGCTCAACACGGAGGTATATGCTTTTATTAATACCCATATAAATGCCAGTGTAATCATTCCACAGTAATAGAGATCCCATCTAATCACATCTTTACCAACCTGTGCTCCAGATGAACCGGCTGAACCAAGAGGTGTCCAATCTGGCCAAGGAGCTGCACGAGATGATGCACTTCCTTCACACTCACATGACGCTGCCCCACTTCTCCTCCAGCCTCCCGCCGTACTCATCCTTTAGCCTTCACACACAGCCAAGCAGCACCAGCCTTTCAGCTTCACCTTCGGACTGGCCCACACGGCTGCCCTTCAGTATGGCCGCCCCAGTTCCCTGTAGACAAACAGAGCCATCTACCAGGGATACATTAGGACTCCGGACCGGCTGCACCTGTGGTGGGGGACCAGCCCACGGTAGAGGGTCGGTGGTAGGACAAGAAGGAGAGCATGTCCATCCACCAGCAGGTCCCCACAGCACCTGCCCACACTCTATATGTTGCTCTGAGCAGGAAAGAGTGGCTGCTCTAGGTCTAGAGAGCCAGCCAAGCATTTTCCAGACTTCCAGGACCACCCCCAACTCACCTTACCTGAGGCATCAAGCCCCTCGACCGGTGTCCTCGCTCCTCAGCTTGGCCCCGAACTTGTCCTCCGGCCCCATGAGAATGGCCCCTCAGGTGGGGATTGGGGCTTCTGTAACACAGAACAAAGCCCATCCTCTGTGTTCCCATGGTAACCTCAGTCAGTCACACCCCTCCCTGAACCTGCAGACCACCCCTGACCTCACATGTCAAAGGCAGACGGCGGCCACCCCCATCCACATCTCGCTTACATCTACAGGCCAGCCGCAGCCCCTTACCGCCGTCAGTCCGCTGCTGTCCTCTGGGATTTGTAGCTCTAGCACATCGTATTTCCCCACAGGTCCTAGACAGAACGACCTGGTGGGGTCAAGTCCGGTTCACATTCATGATCATGTCCAAACCCCCACTGGGGAAATGACAAACACTGGGGATTTGGGGCAGGCTGGGGTCTAACATGTCTGAATGCGGTAACCCCTCATCATAAAGAGTGTAATGCATACCAGCTCCACTGCAAGGACCTGTTTATATCATTCGCCCTATTACACAACCTAATTACACTCATTATCAAAGAACAGTTGCACCCAAACGGAAGAGGGGGATTGTAGTGCTGTTGGGAAGGAAGATAAAGGTCACCATGAATAATAAACGATAGATTTAGACTGATATGGGTAATACTTATTGAGCTACACATACAGAACTAGTGTCTCTCAGTATGGCCTCAATATACAAGACATCTCAGCATGGAGGTGAAGTGGTTCCTAATGGTCTCCTATGGTCCATCATCTTGGGGGTGGGGGGGTGGGGGACATAAGCCCTTCTGGACTTGATCACAGTGCCTTTAGGACTCGTCACTAAAGATGCTGTGTCAGTCAGGTACAGCGATAAGGCTCGTCCATGCTAACGTTACATGCACAGTCGAGTGGGAAACGAGAATCATTCACATGTCTCCCATTGTCAAACCTATTCACCAAGTCGGGCAACCATTCTTTAAATGATGACTGTATTCGATTTATAAAAATTATATCTCAGTACCTTTTTATCAAGTATGTCGTCGCTGTCCAATGAAAAACATGTATCTCCATTTTTGATGATTTTAACTTTTGTGCATCATTTGATCACATGAGGTGCTCTTTACACTCTGTGGGAATTCCATGAAGAATGGACCAACAGAAATGTCCCAAAACAGCTTGGAAAGACGTCTGGTTCCATTGACTTCCATTCAAATTAAATAAGGTTTTTGGCCTCTCCTGTAAAGTCCAGTTTTGGAGATACCTGTTTTTCTTTGGACAGTGACGATATCCTGGGTATGGTCAGTACTTGTACAACTGGCTTGGCTGTCAGACCCTTAATCCAAAAACTTCTACAGTTGTTAGACAAATCTATTTTTTATATTGAACCTAAAGTTTTTAGAGTTTAAACTTTTTTCCTAGAATATTTGGCCAAAAAAATCTGACACCACACTCAGGATGCAAATGAGGTGGCTTCAGGTCTCAGTGAGTGAATCCTATATCCAGTGCGCATACCTTTACCAAAGAATGAGTACCTTCGTGGCATTCCAAACCAAAGACGAATGGCATATAACACAAATCTGTAATGAAAGTATGTGAAGTATAGATTTCCATTAACTGTAATCTACATCTACATCACAAGAAGGAAACACCCTCCAATCAGAGTCTGATTTAGGTCTGTTTTCACATCACAAGGACAAATGCAGTTTAAATTCGGCTTTTAGCTTCATTTGCTTTGACTTTCATCCCTTATTTCACTACACTCAGCTCTGTGCCAAGCAGAGGTAGCATGTGTGAAACAGGCCATCGAATTAGAAAGCTATATGGACATCCGTCTGTATATCATGCAGTTCTGCTTTCTCTATTTTGTGTAACGAATGTTAGATGCTCCTCAGCTGTAAAATATGACCTCTCACACATAACACATATAGCTGCTGTCAGAAGAACACCCTGTACCTCCAAACACAACCGTACCGCTTTATAGAGGAAGGAAAAGCAGACCTTACTAATAATGTAGGTCAATGGAACCGGTTTGTTTTCCAGAAGAAATTCAGGAAATCCATTCATGATGAAATTTTAGATTAAGAAAGCATTTGATAGACTAAAACCAACACAAAATTAGTAATTTTGGTTTCAACAGCAAACATACAGTATGCATACCATGACGCATCACAATACAGGATGTACACATTTTTGGCCGACCTTCTTATACTAGCTGGAAAGTATTACGGAACGGTAAGCACAGTTGTTATTCGCTCTGCATAAGAGCGTCTACTAAATGCCTTAAATGTAAATATCGCCCACTACAGTCCAAACTGAAAAACATGATTTCCACTATTTTACAACCATTAGCAATGATATTAAGTTTTACCCAACTCAAAAAATGACTTAGACTGAAGTATTGCTTCTAGAAAGTTAATTTTGAGGTTGGATAAACCTAGTTTGTTTGCTTGTAGCATTATGAACATTTTTTCTTCAACTGAACCAATGAAACACTTTCACAGTGTTGGTTTGGATGCATTGTGCTAAGTCTTTTTTTGGTGTGGCACAACGGATAACACCACTACTCACCAGGAAGCTACCGTCCCATGTGGGAGACTGGGGTTCGATTCCCGTTCTGGGTGACTATGCTGTGCTACACCAATAAGAGTCCTTGGGCAAGACTCCTAACACTACATTGGCCCACCTGTAATATGATTAACCTTGTAAGTCGCTCTGGATAAGAGCGTCAGCTAAATGCTGTAGATGTAGATGATTAATACAAGGTCTTTTCCTTTATGTGGGGATTCCTGAAACACTAATTTACATCTTTACTAAAATGCTGTCCTGGAGATCTACCTTCTTGCAGAGTCTAGTTCCAACCACAATCCAGCCCACCTGCATCTCCTTCTCCAGCTTCTTCAGAAGTGCTTGAATGGCTGGATCAGAAGCATGACTGCTGGGTAATGGGGGATGTTAGATGCTGGTTAGAACATTTCAGGAAAGTAGGTCTCCAGCAGGAAGGTCGGTGACCACTGCTCTTCATGGCATTGCCCATAGAACCTTTTTAACCTTATTGTTAGAAAGCACTTTGCTGGGCTACCTGAAGGTTCTGATGGTTCTGATTTCACAGTCATGTTCAGCGTGTTGGTAAAGGGTTCAGTATGCTTTAGTCGTAAATGTCCCATGTGTCCCGACCATGCTTGGTTTTCCAGTTCAACAGGAGACAGATTTATTTCTCAGAGTCAAGCTGTTTTGATCGAATGGAACGGTGGCGCGTGATGAGCTAACGCTGGGTGTGATTTGGAGCTGGTATGCATTGCCGCAGCGATACAGCAGTGCTGGAGAGCTCACTGAAAGACACTTTTAAAAAAATGATATTTATAGGCCATATGGAGGAATGTCACAGATAGTGAGTCTCCATGGAGACTGAAGAAAACGGGCTGTGCCTGGCGGAGAGGAAGGACAATGAAATGAGGATTCCTCGGAGAGGCCTGAGCTCAAATCAGCTGCCACTGTCTAAATAAGAGTATTCATTAGCCTAGTGTGCAGAGGCCTTCCAAGGGGTGGGCTGAGAAATACCCCTGGGTTGAAACACTTTTGCACCATTTTGTCTGCATGGGGTTAATATATACAGCCTAGCGTCATGTGCTATGGGGGAAAACAAGCGGGCAAATTGTATGCCGTGCTAATTAAAGCCTCACGCTGCATGATATGAGCGCTTGTGGATTCTGTGCTTCGTTTTTTGCTCGCTTCTGTTGTTTACAGCCACAGCACAATGACAGATGGATAAAAGTACCTTTCCGAATGAACTGAAGTTTCTACGGGCTCACTTTGGTTAGCCCACCACTCAGGAATGCACACATGTACTTGAATGCTGCATTACTCTCTGTACTTTCCCATGAGAAAGGTTCCTACGTGTCGCATAGGCTCTATTTCTATCACCGTTACATGTGTGATTACTCTATTTTTGATGAATGTCAGTCTGTGACTGCCCTGCAATGGCTCCGACTGCTTTGTTGCTACCTGTTGGAGGAATTCTACAGCATTGTACACCTTAACCTCGATCTGCTGCATCTGTGTAACGTCACTGTCCAAAGAACAACAAGGATCTCCAAAATTGGCATCTTTACAGGAGAGGGCAAAAACCTCAATTCATTTTAATGTAAGTCAATGGAACCAGAAATTTTCACAATTGATTTTGGGCCATTTCTGTCGGTGCACTCATTACGAGATTTACACACAGTGTAAAATGCAACCGCCTCGTTCAAATGATGCATAAAAGTAAAAATAGCCCAAAATAGACATTCATGTTTTTCTTTGGACAGCAAAGACATTAATATGTTGGTTTATCCATGCTTCATCCACTAATGTGTAGCATAGCAACTATCGCTAGGTTGGACAAGCTTGCCAGAATGAGTTCCTAGCCGCTATATAACATTGACTTTCCAGTGATACACATTACACTGCCAAGCTTCTTTAGACTTCTTCATTACACTACATTCTTTAGGCTAAGCTAATGCTACTGTTAGGTAAATTAAAAAACAGCATGACCTTTCACCCTTGTCCAAAAATGAAAATTAAACATAAGCCTTTGATTGTACACTACAGTTTCCTCTTAAATAACATTTTCCCCAGTGTCCCTAAACTGGTATTTGGCCCCGTGAAGGTACAGAGTCTGACTCCGCTTTGTAATTTCAGCTTCTGTGTGTAAATAACCTAAATCGTAAGTGCAATCTGTAGCAGCCATATCCCGCTTGACGTGCTTACACATGAAGGGGAGTCGGATTCTGGATGGAAGTCGGAATTTGGCACAACAACTAGGCAAAGAAAACTTCAGAGGGGAAAGATCCATGTGAGGTTCAAACATTCAAGGGGTGTTTGGGACGAGACTGACCAAGACTGACCAAACTGTGAGAATAGTTCTTTGCAGGCTAGCCTAAGAGATCCGAACTTTTAGCATATCATCGCTGTCCAAAGAAAAACATGTATCTCCATTTTTGTTGATTTTTATTTTTATGCTTCATTTGATCACATGATCTGCTGTTTACACTGTGCGGGAATTTCATGAAGAATGGACCAACAGAAACAGCCCAGAGCTGCTTGGAAAGACGTCTGGTTCCACTGACTTCCATTCAAATTACAGGAGGTTTTTGGCCTTTTTGGAGATACCTGTTTTTCTTTGGACAGCGACGATATGGAAAATTACAAAACTCCAGGCATGATACAATCTACCTTCCAGTCTTTAATGAATAATATTAAAAGGGATACAGACTCCGCCATCAGTTTGTCCTTGTTTTTCCGTTATGCCATACAATTACCTCATTTAGCTCTCGTCAATGAGTGCGAGCCAATCAGAGCTTAACCCCTATCCTTGCTTGGTCTCTTCACCTCTTCACCCTTTTAGCCTCTGCTAAATGATGCTAAATGATGTCCATGCTGGGAATACCAAGCTTCTTCTTGTAGCTAGCTAAAGACCTATAGTTACTGGTGTATGACATGGTGCCATGAGCTACTACACAGTTCTTGTGCTAAAGCGGGCTTTCCAACCCGGAGTGACAATGGCAGAAATGCCATGCTCCCTATTATAAGCCAGTGTACCATCAGAATCATTATGAAGTTGCTATTTTAAGGTAAAGTTGTTACCTAGTATCGGTTAAAAGCTTGTCCAACCTTGCAACAGTGGCAATGCAAGAATGCCTTAGGGATTGGTCAGCTTTGATGTATATCCCTGTACCTCGTAGAGCATTCATCAGAACGCACCACCACACTTATAATGGAAATCAAAGGACAACCGCAGTGCAAGTAACTGCTGGGTACTGATTCTGTTTGTTTCTATGTCAAAGTTATTGTCCATGAGAAGCGTTTGCAGCTACAGATGCAGCAGATGAAGATTAAGGTAAAGAATGCTGGAATATCGCTTTAATGCTTGTTGAGTGCACCGTGCATACAGCCTGCTACAGTAACTACAGCTTTTTAAAGACTTTATGAATGGCCTTTTCTGTTTGTATCCACTTGCCTGACAGATCAGCTGTGTCTTTTTGTAAAGGTGTATTGCTGCAATGCATTAAATGTGAACTGAAAAAAAAAAAGTCCTGTAAATAAAAATAAATATCCTGATTTTTTACAAAACTAAGATTATATCAGTAGACATATACATACACTCACTGTCCAAAAGAAAAAGACAGAAGCGTCTGATTGCAGTGCCATTGGGAAGGAGGATACAGGGGTGGGACAATGAAACTGAAACACCTGTCATTTTAGTGTGGGAGGTCTCATGGCTAAATTGGACCAGCCTGGTGGCCAATCTTCATTAACTGCACATTGCACCAGTAAGAGCAGAGTGTGAAGGTTCAGTTAGCAGGTAAGAGCTCAGTTCTGCTCAAAATACTGCAATGCACACAACATTATGGGAGACATACCAGAGCTCAAAAGAGGACAAACTGTTGGTGCACGTCTTGCTGGCGCATCTGTGACCAAGACAGCAAGTCTTTGTGATGTATCAAGAGCCACGGTATCCAGGGTAATGTCAGCATACCACCAAGAAGGACGAACCTCCACCAGCATCACGTAGTGACCTGGCCACTATCCTGCAAGAAGAATGGCTTAAACTCCCTCTGACCACTGTGCAGGACGCAGTATATGTCATTCCCAAGACCAACTGACGCTTATTGGCTGCAAAAGGAGGCCCTACACCATACTAATAAATGATTGTGGTCTAAAACCAGGTGTTTCAGTTTCATTGTCCAACCCCTGTAAAGGTTACCAGGAACAGTAACTGATGATGTATTTAGACTGATATGGGGAATAGTTACTGAGCTACACATACAGAAGTAGCGTCTCTCGGTATGCCGTTGGGACGAAACATGCCACACGTCTTGGCATGAACCCTCTTGTAGAGGTTCCTAACGGTGTCCTGTGATAATCCATCCTATGCCGTTTGAATAGTCTCATGCAGGTCCTGCAGATAGTGTGGCAGGGGTGGAGGTGGAGTGACGTGAGGCCTTCTGATCAAGTAACAGCAAAACGTTGGCTCTGACCATAGTGCCTCCATGCACAGATTCGTTGGATGCCTCCACCAAGACAAAAGCAAGACTCGTACAGGGGTTGGACAATGAAACTGAAACACCTGGTTTTAGACCACAATCATTTATTAGTATGGTGTAGGGCCTCCTTTTGCGGCCAATACAGCGTCATTTGGGCAGCCGTGGTTTTATGTTTTTTGGATACAATCTGGGTTAGCACCCGAACATCCCTTTCAGACAGCTTCCTCTTGCGTCCACAGTTAATCCTGTTGGATGTGGTTCAGCAAGACGTGCACCAACAGTTTGTCCTCTTTTGAACTCTGGTATGTCACCCATAATGCTGTGTGCATTGCAGTATTTTGAGCAGAACTGTGCTCTTACCTGCTAACTGAACCTTCACACTCTGCTCTTACTGGTGCAATGTGCAATTAATGAAGATTGGCCACCAGGCTGGTCCAATTTAGCCATGAGACCTCCCACACTAAAATGACAGGTGTTTCAGTTTCATTGCCCAACCCCTGTGTATGTATATGCACAACCACCAACCGCTTCGCTAGGTACACCTCCCTATATTCACAAGTCGCTCCAAAATGGCAACTGTACAGGAGAGGACAAAAACCTAATCTAACTGTAATGTAAGTCAATGGAACCAAGTTTATTTCTCCAAGCGGTTTTGGGCCATTTCTGTTGGTCCATTCATCATCAGAGATTCACACGATGTGACGAGCAGCTGCTGTGTTCACATTTGCCAAAATATAGATACATTACCACAAAGCAGGTATTATGTGGGTGGTGAAACATTCTCAGCACTGCAGTGACACTGATATGGTGGTGTGTTAGTGCGTATTGTGCTGGTTTGAGTGGATCAGACACAGCAGCGCTGCTGGACGCCTGCCAAACCAAAAACCAGAAGTCCACCAACCAAAATTAGCCATCCTGCAGCGTCCTGTGGGAAGCGTCCTGTGGGAGGCGTCCTGTGGGAAGCGTCCTGTGACCAATGATGACGGACTAGAGGATGACCAACACAAACTCGGCAGCAGCAGACGAGCTATCGTCTCTATCAGAGTGGATAGTGAGCTGCTAGTGTTCTTAAAGCAATAGGCTGACCACCCCAGAGTCACTGTAAATGCATATGGTACTGTGGTTGTTGTGGCTGTTTCTATATGAAATTGAATAACTGAATATTTGAATAATGAAGGGTGGACTTGTGCAGAGAGCTATGTAACTGTAGGCCCAGAGGAACTGTTTATCATTTATTTACTGTCCCTCATATTTATTTTTTGCCCCTCAGGCTTAGATGTCTCAGACATGTTGCTTCAGACAAAACACCTCATTAAATGCAGGGGGCTTCCCACGCAGGTTCCCTGCCAGAGAGATGGTGCCACTAACAGGCTGTGCACAGCTGAGCTTAACTTCTTTCTGTCTCTCTCTCTCTCTCTCTCTCTCTCTCTCTCTCTCTCTCTCTCTGTCTGCTCTGTGTGATGCATACATATCAGACATTACTCCTCATATTGGTAATTAGTGAGACAGGATGAGGACTAGCACACACAGTGTGGTTGCGCTTGCTCGGTATCCAGGCCTGTTATTGAGCGAGGCGGTGATGTGAACCTGATGTGAGCCGGAGTTTGACTGTACGTGAATCACAGCTGGAACATTTCATACGGAGTCTCAGAGTGGGTGTCAGGTCTAGCAGCCTATCTGCTCACAAAGCTATCTTTCCATTTGTCCTTCTCATTAGCGATAAAAATAGCTGCTTGTAGGCAACAGCACACCCTCACAAATCAAATTAACCAGGCCTTTTACACCGAGAACAACCGCACACGGAGAAATCAACACTAAGAGGGGAAAGAGAGACTAAACCTGGGTGTTCAAATCAAGCCCCTAGTCTGAACCGATGGGTCATCCTACAGGGCACACTGAATTCCAGCGTGGTACTGCAACAGGAGGCAACCACTGTAGTCGAGTTCCTGCCCTCCGAGATATTCCACGGTCAACTGTCAGTGGTAGTACTGAGAAGGGGCAGTTCAGGAACCTGTCTGTGGCAGATCAGGAACCTGTCTGTGGCAGATTAGAGGCAGTTTAGGAACATGTCTGTGGCAGTTTAGAGGCAGTTCAGGAATCTGTCTGTGGCAGTTTAGAGGCAGTTCAGGAATCTGTCTGTGGCAGTTTAGAGGCAGTTTAGGAACATGTCTGTGGCAGTTTAGAGGCAGTTCAGGAATCTGTCTGTGGCAGTTTAGAGGCAGTTTAGGAACATGTCTGTGGCAGTTTAGAGGCAGTTCAGGAATCTGTCTGTGGCAGTTTAGAGGCAGTTCAGGAATCTGTCTGTGGCAGTTTAGGGGCAGTTCAGGAACCTGTCTGTGGCAGTTTAGGGGCAGTTCAGGAACCTGTCTGTGGCAGTTTAGGGGCAGTTCAGGAATCTGTCTGTGGCAGTTTAGAGGCAGTTCAGGAACCTGTCTGTGGCAGTTTAGGGGCAGATCAGGAACCTGTCTGTGGCAGTTTAGGGGCAGTTCAGGAACCTGTCTGTGGCAGTTTAGAGGCAGATCAGGAACCTGTCTGTGGCAGTTTAGAGGCAGATCAGGAACCTGTCTGTAGCAGTTTAGAGGCAGTTCAGGAATCTGTCTGTGGTAGTTTAGAGGCAGATCAGGAACCTGTCTGTGGCAGTTTAGGGGCAGATCAGGAACCTGTCTGTGGCAGTTTAGGGGCAGATCAGGAACCTGTCTGTGGCAGTTTAGGGGCAGATCAGGAACCTGTCTGTGGCAGTTTAGAGGCAGTTCAGGAATCTGTCTGTGGCAGTTTAGAGGCAGATCAGGAATCTGCCTGTGGCAGTTTAGGGGCAGATCAGGAACCTGTCTGTGGCAGTTTAGGGGCAGATCAGGAACCTGTCTGTGGCAGTTTAGGGGCAGATCAGGAACATGTCTGTGGTAGTTTAGAGGCAGTTCAGGAACATGTCTGTGGCAGTTTAGGGCAGTTCAGGAATCTGTCTGTGGCAGTTTAGGGGCAGATCAGGAACCTGTCTGTGGCAGTTTAGGGGCAGATCAGGAACCTGTCTGTGGCAGTTTAGGGGCAGTTCAGGAACATGTCTGTGGTAGTTTAGAGGCAGTTCAGGAACATGTCTGTGGCAGTTTAGGGGCAGTTCAGGAACATGTCTGTGGCAGTTTAGGGCAGTTCAGGAATCTGTCTGTGGCAGTTTAGGGGCAGATCAGGAACCTGTCTGTGGCAGTTTAGGGGCAGATCAGGAACCTGTCTGTGGCAGTTTAGGGGCAGTTCAGGAATCTGTCTGTGGCAGTTTAGGGGCAGATCAGGAACCTGTCTGTGGCAGTTTAGGGGCAGATCAGGAACCTGTCTGTGGCAGTTTAGGGGCAGATCAGGAACCTGTCTGTGGCAGTTTAGGGGCAGTTCAGGAATCTGTCTGTGGCAGTTTAGGGGCAGATCAGGAACATGTCTGTGGTAGTTTAGGGGCAGTTCAGGAACCTGTCTGTGGCAGTTTAGGGGCAGATCAGGAACATGTCTGTGGTAGTTTAGGGGCAGTTCAGGAACCTGTCTGTGGCAGTTTAGGGGCAGTTCAGGAACATGTCTGTGGCAGTTTAGGGGCAGTTCAGGAACATGTCTGTGGCAGTTTATTTCTAGAGCACATTTGAATTAATTTACATAATAATAATAACAATAATAATACTAATTTGACTTATGATATAACATTTAAATTATCTAGATAGACAGACAGACAGACAGATAGATAGATAGATAGACAGACAGACAGACAGACAGACAGACAGACAGACAGACAGACGACAGACAGACAGACAGACAGACGACAGACAGACAGACAGACAGACAGATAGATAGATAGATAGATAGATAGATAGATAGATAGATAGATAGATAACTGACCAAGAGCAGTTGGTGACTATGATCTTTCGTAGTGCTTTAACACAGTATGAATATGAAATGCCTCTTATTAAAAGAACGTGCTCTGTGTTTTGATGTTGGGGAGGTGGAGGTGGGCAGTGTAAATCTGCTGGTGGAACACTAGCCCGCTTTCCTGAGAGCAGTGTGAGAGGTTCACTGTATTTACAGCTCACAACACATCTGAGTGGAAGCAGAAGGGCGCTTCAGCGGCAGGACAGGCTCTTATTAACGCCATAAAGCAGTTGTTAGGAAAAGGTTAGTGGATGTGTAAGTACTCGTCCTCCCCCCTTTCATTTTAATGATAGCCCAGTCTGTGTGCTCATTCGGCGGATACTGCTTAGCTGTAATTAGCAGGTTTTGTGTCATCTGAAACCAAGTGAAAATATCAAATTTAATTGCCTGGGAGTGGGAGGAAAGGAACGTATTAGCAGAGTTAAGTCGGAGCGGGCTCGGTTTGTACAGTCTCGCTGAAGTTAAACAGATGACAAACAATAGGAAGGCTCCAGAATAGCTCTGTGTGTTCATCTTCCGAGAGAGGTACCCTCAGCAGGAGGTTCAGGCTGATAGAGGGGGAGTGGACCAGGTAGGACGAGGGGAGGGACATTTTCTCTTGTCTGCAGTGCCATCCTTAGGTGAAGAGAGATAACTACATGACCTCCTGTCCTATAATGCTGTTGGCCTTGTTGAACCTTCAGCTGAATCGGATGTTCCAGACACAGCTGTAGCTGACTTTCTCAGTCAGACTCTCTCCATTTCACTCCATTAGGCTAAACACAAGTCACTGACAAGTTCGGTTCTAGTCAAAACAGCCACTTAGTTATTCACTTTCCAGGGCTTACAGATAAAACTGGACTTCCAACAACCACGGCCGAACGGCCTGGTAGACCACCAAACCTGCCCCGCATCGGATAAACATCCCCTAAAGCTTTCATCTTTGAGAGAGAGAAGAACGCCAAGCTGCACTCTTGTTTCAGATCTGAAACTATCCACAGGTGTCTCTGTCCATCCTTCCCCTCTAACAATAGATAAACCGTGCTATGGGTCTGAGAGGATGTGTAGATGTCAGGAAACTGAGAGAAGGAAATCAAGCTAAGAAGCTACTGGTGGTCTCAGAACAATGGACATACCCCCCCAGAGTCCAGAAGTGAACATCACAGAATGTGTTTGGAATTACTTCGTTGATGAGAAGAAGCATATGCAACCAACTTCTAAGACTGAACTTTATGTAGATAAAGACTAAGGGGCTAAGTATGCACCACAGCTGCTACTGTTAGACTGAACTGCAAGATCCTCTTAACCTCTCAAATAATCAAGTTTCATCTCTTTATCAAGTTTTCCTCGTCTTTGTAATATAAAGGTCTGAGTGGCACGGTAGTGCAGTGGGTAGCAAAAAGGGCCTGGGTCCGATTCCCATTTGGGGCATCCAGGATCCATGCCGGAGGTGCATGTTTTCTCTGTATCTGTGTGGGTTTGGATTGTTTCCTCCCACAATCCGAACTGGAGATGCTAAATTGCCTTTAATGTGAATATATGTATGTGTGAATGTGATTGGCAGCCTGTCCAGGATGTTTCCTGCCTTTCACCCACTGAATAACCTCTACCTTGTGATCTTAATGAATCTCAAAGAGATGGACATAAGCTGTGATCCTGAGAAAAACAACTTTTGTTAGCCTTAGCTTACACAACAGTTATGGTGTGAATTATTGATTATCTCAAGATCACAAGAAAAATGCATTATATTGTAAGTTGTGATCTTGAGAACGTAAGACAATAGTGATGTGATCTCAAGCAAATTTCATATCCTGAGAACATGAGAAAAATCCATTAGCAAAAGTCATTATCTTGTGAAAACAACTTATGCTAGCATTAGATCCCAAAACAGTAAGGTGTGATCTCGAGAAAACAACTTTAATCTTAAGATCTTTATTCTAAGATCACAAATATGAGTATCCTGAAATCGCCAGATAGTTGTGATGGTTGTAGCTGAGGAGATGTCGCTAGCTGCTCTCTGCCGTACCGCAGGTTAACCCAATGTGACTGGTGCTGCTCCAAGTCCGTCAGCAGTAAAAGTCCCTCCGCTCGGAAATAGGAGGATCGCTGAAGTCGCGGAAGCGAAGGCCGGCGGGCCCGTCGAATGGAGAGCGGTGTTTTTGGGGCGGCGAGAAGGAGACGCTTCACTCCGGCTCACGTTCTTCCGAGAGGGACACAGAGGTAAAGCCGGGGTGCTTTTACTTACTCCATGTCTTTGCTGATACTCTCTGTCGGTTGCAGGTACTAAATATCGCCTTTAGACGGATTGACGTTACTGTCTAACGCCTGCTAGCTTGATGCTAACCTGTTACGTTGCAAGCTAGCGTCTACTCCCCAGCAAGAACAGCTCAAAAACTAGACTCATAACTCCAGCGCTTTGTGTTGACAACGTCTTTCTAACACTCCCCGTCTTTTATCGCAGTAGTGTGGAGCTTGCAGTAAAGGTAAATACTAAAAGTGAGTTAGTTTTGTTGCCTTGCGTAGTTAGCTAGCTGGCTAAAGTTAGCTAACAAATAACTGAACAAAAGCGCTTGTGTCTATGGGAAGTATGCTAACGTTAGCCTAGCGTAGTTTAGCTTTCGGGGAGGGATTGATATTTGAAAGCCAGGTTCTGCTTTTTTCGGGATTTTTGACGTCGCTATATTAAGTATCAGGCCACCGTGTCGCACTCACGTTTCCTCTTAGTGTTGGCAACGTACAGAGCAGCCAAATATCCCACTGGGTCGTCTGTAAAACAATGATTTCTTTAGCCGTCCTGGAATAAAAATGGATTTGCAGGATCCAGCTAGCGTAGCTAGCTGCAGTGCTGTTTCAGCTGTTGCTAAGTTGACAGTTAGTACAGACGTCTTGCTGAGCTTAAGACATTTAAAAGTGATCCTACTGATAAAGTATAGATTGTGTTAGATTGGTAATCGTTGGCTGCTTTGGCCATTGGTTGTCCTTACACCTCCCCAAGCAAGCCCAGCTTTTGGGGCTCTTAGGGATGGGCAGGATGGGGTGGCTAGCTGGCTAAGCCGGGTTAGCTAGAGGATGATTATGGATATGATCCTGTATGGAATTGAGTATTATTATGCTGCTGTAACATGTAATAGAGTAAAACACACGCCCTTCTTTATTGGACCAAAGCTCAGGACCAAAACGTCAAATTTAGTGATTTGAGAAGTTGTACCTCCCTTAAAATTTCAGATCCCAGTTCTAGGTTTAGACTTTAGTTCTGGAGCAAGGATGTTCAACATACTACACATGTGTCACTTGAGCGTGTTTGAGCATTAAGCCGTCAGTCAGGTCAAAAGCAGCCTTGTGGCTAACCCAGCTAAGTGTTACCCAGCTAGCTGAGTCATTGCTCATGTCTTAAAGTTTTGTGTTGCCCACGCCTGTCTTAACGTGTCTCATATGATATGAATATATTATGGCTGCTTTTGTTAAGCCTGTCTTGTTGAGTCAGCCTGAAACCGTCTTCTTCTGTCCCTGTTTCTCTCTGGACAGCTGCTGATTCCTAACCTTTGATACCCAGCAAGGTTTTATATGTGACTTCACATAACACAAGGGACGTGTTATACAGCACCAGGGTGGACTTTTGGTCTCTGACGCAAAAAAGTGAGCGAGAGGGAACACACGAACACGCCTTGAGGTTTATCTTTGAGACTTTAATCTCACTTTTGCAGTGATGGTTTAACAACTGACATGTGGAGAGTTGTGGTTTGACACATGATTGTGGATAACCCCCCCCCCCCCTTCCCTACCCACATACAGGCAGCATGTGAAGTCATCTTTGTCTCTCAGATATTGGCTTGTGATATCAGCAGAGGCTCCATGATATGGGCAGAATACTAGTCCAGTTATTGCATTGCATGCATTGCTCCATATTTAAATATGCCTTGTGCGACATGATTAAAGATCAGCCTGCACTATTTTGCAGAACTGATCTACACATGAATACATTGCTTCCCATAAACGGACACATTTTGGAACTATGATTGGTAAGGATGCTTACCACACCCCTTGAAAGACATTGGTTAGAGAGCTCATTTGTCTTTTCAGCTTTATACCATGTTTGAACTGAAAAGGCCCATATAGTGGTAACGACTGGTCAGCCTGAACAAGAGCTGATAACACCTTTTCATTCTGTGCCATGGCACATATCTGAGTTTTTAGGATGTCTGAGCTAGCTGAAGGTTTTCTCTCGGTGATTGTTGGGGTGGAAGTAGAGAGAGGTGAAACATGTTGTCCTGCCAAGAATCAGCTAACAGCTTGTTGAATGCTAAAGCTGTAAAAATGTGATTGGTTCTTCTTAGTATTTGTGTTCAGTCCAGTAAACCTTTGATGTTCAGGCAGTGATTTGTGTTGTCACAGCTGTTTTCTGAAGACTTATATCAACATTAACAACTACCCGAGTGCCCTGGACAAGTAAAAATGGTCATTTGGGACGGCTGCTGTGAGAATCACTTGACGTTTGCCAGTGGTGCAGGCTGATGTTCAGCTGCAGGGTAATTTTGACAGTGAACACCTGTAACTCTTGTTGCCCTCATTGTGTAATAGCTTGGTGATGCTTGTTTGTAAGGCTAGGTGCTATTGAAATTGATGACGATGTGGGATACGCAACAAAGATCCTGTTATAGAGTAATAATAATATGGTTTAGATTAAAGATTTAATTGTCCAAAATAGACATGAGCACTTATCGATATTTTAAAAGTCTGTTCAGGAGAGTGTAAACTGTGTAGTGAAGTGGTACGCTCTGCATCTACTTTCCCAGTCAGTCGAAAGGAACGCAGGGGGAACATATTAGATCATGAATTAAAGGAGTTAAAGTTTTGTACTATGATGAGTCAAGCTTAATATGACTAATTCCACCTATCAAGGTGCAAAGACTGGTAATCCTGTACCGGGCTACATAACATTGATGTAGCCATGACATAAACATACCATATTCTGTCATGAGCTGCCATGTCCGATTATGTCCAGCAAGAGAACAGTGTCATGTGACTCTACTGTTAATTATTATAGATAGTCATAATGTTTGGATAACTAGAGAGCACCATTTAGCATGTGACATTTAAACGTTGATGCCAACAGATATGACAATTATTAATACGAGTAATATTAGTAACAATAAAGTGACCTTGTTTATATTGCTCAACAAGATCATCTGTCATGACTGCGTTTGATCTTTGTCTTGTCATTGTTAGGTAGCAGGGCAAACTTTATCAAGCAGTATATTGTGCAGTCCTCCATGCAGTCCTGGGAGGCTGTTGCGCTGCTTAGGTAAAACCCTGTTTTGGGTTTTAACTGTTGTGTTTATATACATACATACACACACACACACACACACACACACACACACACACACACACACACACACACACACCGTCATCCATACCTCATATCAGCGATGTTTTTCCAGAATAGAAATGACTATCAACGTGACGTGATATAATCACCTGGAAATTAAAGATCACTGAGTATTTTTATTACCTGAGCCACGTCCTTCATATCCTGTAATAGACACTTGCTGTCCTGTTCTTTTGAGTTCGCTGAACTCATAGGCTGATCAAATGTATTCTGGTTTTACTAGAGCGGTAGTCGATAGAATCTGGGATGATGAACAGTTGTGAGTAAATTTAAGTTTATGGAAGACAGTCTGTGAAAAATCCGGTAAATTTAAAAAGGATAACTATTTTTATGCCCTTTATATTTAAAGATTTAAACTTATTTATTTTCTACAGATACTGAATTACTGTCATGCAAGCAGAGCATTATCTCTCATGGAGCAGCACTTGCTGCATAAACATAATATAAAATACCTCTGGCCAATGAGTTTATCACGGGTCCAAACCCTCAAGACATTACTGATTAACTTTTATAAGCCATAGCTCATTAACTTGTACAGCATTAACTGGCTATTATGCCTGTTATAAGTTTCCTTTTTTAGTTCTGCACTAGAGCTATGAGGCTAATCTAGCTGACCTAACTAATTGAAGATGGTCACTCGGTCTTTTCAGGTTACACAAAGTACCATGGCATTATGGGTTGTTTTTGATTTGTATTATTTTTATTTATTTATTTATTTTTTTAAATTAAAGTTCTCTCGCCCTTAAAGGCTTTGATTGAAGTGAGGCAGTACGGGTGTGAAGTTATTGGTAGTTATCTGACCATTTGCAGTCTGGAAGCCTATCATCTAGTTAACATGTTCTGCCAACGTAGATAAGCTAACGGTTCTCTCTGAAGCAGGTCCCTGCCAGGTTCTCATATGGGAAGCTGTGATGCTCTGGGTGGTCGATTTCTGGAAAAGCATTTCCTATATATAATATTTTTTTGTGCCCAGTGATGTCACGCTTCCTTTCTCATACACTGAGAGATAATCTCACCCTTTAGCTACTAGGATTATTGTATGCTGTCCCACCGTATTTTAGCCTGAACTTTGCTAAAGCTGTTATTATTGAAATCCCAACAGCCTACTCGTATGTTTGGCTTTCACATGCGGCAGGATTATACTTTTCCTTACTTGTATTCTTTTAATACATTTCCTTTTTGCCCTATAAGTTCCTGTACTTAGTTTCTATTAATAACTAAATTAGGAACGTAGCGGTTTGTTTGTTTGTGAGTGAGGTGGTTACCCATACTGTACTTCCACATTAAGAGCAAACAAGTGTGTTTACGCTGTCATGTGAATATGCACCACTGACTTTCTTGTGAACTGACTGTTCACATATCCACAAATCCATGTCTGTATGATATTTCAAGTATGATATTTCAAGCTGTATTTGTTACAGCGCTATATTGGATTGTATGTTTTTGCCCTATGATGTCCGGTCCAGTATTTGCTGCTGCACTGGCCCAAAATAGATAACTGGTGTCATGGAACGCTAGTGCTTAATAATAGCTGAAAGAGAAAAGGTGTACGAGAATATTGATATATTGATACGCTTGAGTATATAACAAAAACAATAATATGCTTTGTGATCCATTATTGATTCTCAAAAACGCATTATCTGTTTTTAATCATTGACATGCAGAGCCTGGTGGTAGACAGTGGATCATATGGTTCATATGTTTAAACCCCCGGCTGCTAGAAAGCAGGTATGTAATCGATTGTGAAGACGTTGGAAATCTTCCACACCAATGTGAACAAGCAGTGTAAGAGCACACCCGTAATGTTAGCATTAACAAACCAATGCATATGGTGGTGTGTTTTTCATACTATGACGGTGTAAAATTACCTCTACAAGACGGAAATATGTTGAATCACAACCCCAGTATTGTGATGCATATAGTATCACCAGGCTTTTGGAAATACACAGCCCTTGGTGCAGTAATGCATGTCTTCTAATACATGTTTGATGTGGTTTTCAATTCTTTGTTCGAGATTCAGTTCCTTGCTCATCATCGCCTGTATCATACTGTGTCGCCCTAACACTCAGGCCTTCTCTGTTCTGGAATGAGGACTGTGCTTGTGCGTTTCTTGGACCCTGGTCAGCCCAGGAGCTGTTATGATTAAATCCACGTTATCTGATGCTAATGGATCATGGGCAACATCTGTGTAATGGCCAAGCAAGCAACTGATTAAAATCAGAAATTACTTAGGCTAAAGCTTTCCAGTGCAGTGCAGCAAGTGTGAAGGTTAGCTAGGAGCTGGCGCAGTACAGGGTTACAGGCTGAAGAGTGTAAAAGTGATGTCCAGTGGATCTGAATTCTGTCTCTACTTGGGCTGCAGCCTTACATGGATTTTCTTGTTCAGGTCGCTGCCGCTAGTTTCTAGTCATTGTTATGGGACTGTTAGTGCAGCGTGAGAAATGGACAGCATTTGACACTGTAGGCTAAATATGGATAGGGGTTCAAAATATCGAAGCAGAGCAACTGTTGCCCATATTGGAGAGTGTTGTGATCATCTTGATCAAAGTTTCGGGTTACTGTTTCTGGCGATGTTTTGAAGAATCATCATTTTTAGGTATTGAATAATATTAAACCCCCTTTTTTTTTTACATTTGTATATGTGAAACACCCTGTGATTTTGCTCTGACAGACGCTAAACATGACCTTTTAACTAAAGTCGAAATGTGGCGAAATTAAAGTTGGATGTTGTTAAAATAGGACAAAATCATGGGGGGGGGGGGGGGGTGCGCGGTTTGGGGATAGTTGCTGCCCTAAATCAGGTTCTTTTTTTTTGTTTGTTTTTTTGTTTTTTCTCCTTTCCTTCTCCTCTCTGATACCTGATCCAGCCTTTTCTGCGAATGTCGGCCCCGCACCAATACCGAGACACACGTCACCTCTAATTAGAATGAGAAGCAGTGTCTGGCAGAGGGACGCAAACACCTTTTGTTCTCTGTTTTGTGGACCATTTCCTCATTTTTAGTTTAGAATCTAGTTAATCTGAAAACCACACATTGAGCTTTGATACTAGCTGGATTGTATTCCTGATTAAACAGGAAACCGGGAGCTTATTTGTTTAGTTATTTTTGTAAGCTTTAAGATCACGGTGTTATTCTTGTGGTTGTTTGACATGCAAATTGTATGAAACCGAATGATGTGGAATCTACGAACTAGCAGTATATGCCTATAGCAGTTCACAGGTCAAATACAGAAGTATTAGAGTTACTAATGAGCAGTATAAGTGGTTTCTAAATTAATAAAGCATCATTATAGGCACTGATACTTGCACTTAAATGCAGTATTTGTATTGATGGTGGGGAAACTGATAGAGTTCTCACTCCACAAAACAGTGTGGTGTGCTCCAGCAGGTAGCTATCAGTGGTGTGGGTTAGCAAGCAGCAGTAAACATGCTCATGGCTAAATCTGTAATGGCAGGGTAAAATATGGTAGCAGGAACTGCCTTTACCTGAATGTCTGAATTAGGCTTTCTTTCAGTAATCACTCGTCAGCTGCTAGGTTAATGTGTGCAGTTTGTCACCGAGGGAGTGGAAGGAACCACCAGACTTGCAGCATAATAAAACCCTATGGCCTTGATTCAGCCTGCGGTGTGCAGCTGTCCGTCACTCATCAGTACGCCTGAGTCTGATGCTCTAAGATGTAAGCACGTATTAACTGGACGCTTGTATAAGACAAATTACTTGAGAAGTTTGGATATGACAACATTCAGATCCATTTTTATGCACTGGTGTTGTAGAGCAGCACCATGCAACGTTCAGTGTTCTACTGCCAAGCCTGGTTTTCACTTGGTGCTCAAACTAGTGTAGAGGGCAGCAGTGAATACACTATGTATTTGAGCTGTGTGTCTTTGGCTGAAGGCAACTAAGAATCAGCAGCTGGAAAGCAAGAGAACTAATCAGGCTTGTATTTTATTAATTACATACAGTAAACGAAAATATTGAAGTGTTAATTGCAGTTACGTACATGGCAGTAATGCTCAGCTATTAACTGTGGCAGCCTTGCTAGACTGCACCTCTGTTATAAGCCGTGACACCTGCAGCCAGTTGCCAGTGGGAAAAGAGAGTCACATGGTGAGGATTAGGCTCAACCTTAGGACCTTGTGCCAGTCATAACTGCTTCATCTCCCTCTCTCACCATGGCTTAATGATTTCCTTCATTATGCCCCTAATGCCCGCTCACATTGTGCTTCCTGCAGACTCATTTTTCAGTTCTGAGGTTCTGCTAGTGGCTGTGTTCTGAAGTCATTACCTAATTGTCCCACTGCTGCTGTAATGTGGTCGTTGTCGTCCCCGTTTCCCCATGTTGAACTCAGTAATTATGCTTCAGCAGTATTCGATATTATTCCCACTGCTGTCATGGCATATCCAGCCATCTGTTCTTCAACTTCCATTCTTTCCCCCATTTTCTGTCTTTACCCCATTACCAGGTCTATTGTAGCCGAAAGAACACTCAGCTCAGGGTTATCCTATGCCTGACCATTAGTCAGGCCATTTGTGCTGAAATAATGACTCTACATGTTTTGTACCAGTGGCCTCTCAGATCCACTTTTACCTTGCTCCGTGTCGTTATGTGTAATTTTGAAACATCTCATTTTAATAAAAAGAGCTCATTTATTGGGACAAAGCTAAATTGGTGATTTTGTGGTTCACTGGTGTTTCAGCAGAGCAAATATTACTCTACAAAACTTTTGTTTTTTCCCTTATGGGATCATGGTACCGGCATTCAGCAAGTGCCGTGACCGACTGTCTAATTAACCACTAAACTATGGATTTGGCTTCTAAGACCCCCAAAAACAAGCTGATGAAACCATTCTGTTGCTCCATCACGAATAGGCTCCCAAGGGCTTTTTGTTGCCCGGCTCCATTTGCTCATTGCAGAGAAGGTGAATGGTGTAAACGATAAGTTACGCTGTTCTCTGCCTACCCAACACAATCTATGTAAACACCTCAGTTAAGGCCTGCATGTTGCTCCAATAACAAACAAACTGGCGTTTCAAAAACACCAGCTTTAAATAACTTCTCACACTGAGACCCAATTTGCTAGCTTATCGTACTGCAGAGGTCATTTAGAAAAGGCTTACTGATAAGTACACTGAGGCTAGTCAGCAGCTTGGCTGATTGGCATCACATGTTTATCATAAATGAAGCTAGAGTCTTGGAGCTTTGCTTTAAATGTTTCCTGTGAGGGTAAAGAAATCGTGTGGGAAGCTTGGTAAAGAATAATTGTTTGTAAATCCTGTTGGATCACTGTTAATTCGATCATACGTTGTATGGACAAAAGTTTGGGGACGCCTACACATTATACCCACCGAAGCTTTTTATGACATCACATGCTAAATCCATATTCATTCGTCTGAAGTCCACCCCCCCTTTTGCTGCTGTAACTTTCACTCTTCTGGGAAAGCGTTTTAGGCCGTGTATGTGGGAATGTTTGCCCATTCATTCAGAGAAACTTTGTGAGGTCAGCTCACAGTCTCTGTTTGTAGTTCATATCCAGACATGTTCGATGGGTTTTTAGGTGAGGGCTATGTGTGGGCCAGGGCCATGTTCAACCATACCGGAGTCACCCAATCATACCTTTATACACCACTGGGTCACAATTAGCTAGAACAGAAAAAAGCCTTCCCTAAACTGTTCCCACAAAGTTGGAAGCATTCACTTGTATTCACATTCACAATGTATTCTTATGGTGAACCATTAAGATTTCCCTTTACAGCCACATAGCATTATCCCACCTCCACCTTACTTTATAGCTGGCACAGTGCAGTCCGGCAGGTCACATCCCTCAGGCATTTGCCAATTCCAGACTTGTCTATCAGAGCGCCAGATTGAGAAGCATGATTAGTCACTCTGTAGAACATGTTTGTACCGCTTGCCATTGTGCTTGGTGATGTAAGGCTTGCATGCAGTTGGTCAGCCATGGACGCCCATGCCGTGAATCACCCAGTGCACAGTTTTTGTGCTGATGATAGTGCCAAAGTATTTTTAGAATTTTGAATTCTGCAGTTATTGAGTCAGCAGAGCGCTGGTGACTTTTACATTCTCCTCATGGGCCTCAGTCGATTATAGAAATAGGTTGAGTATAGAAATAGTCATTAGTTGTAGCCCTACTGTGAAGATGTTGTGGCAGCAATCATTTGAAGCAAATGATGTCCCTGCTGATGTGCTGTTAGCTGTTTTGCAGCTGAGCATATTCTCCAAATGCATGAAGTTTAAAAATATGTTCTATTTATAGAAGTGTGCTGTCGAGTAACGCTTTGATTTGTTTTTCTGTTTTTAGTTTTGCTCTTCCAGTGACTGCCATCTTCCCATCAGTTGTCTGCCTTCTCTGGGTCCTGGTGTTATCTTCATCTGTCAGCCTCACTCACCTTACTCCTGGTCCTCTTCTTCGCTGAGCTCCAGTGCTCTTGGTCCTGTGACCAGCTCCTGCAGCAGGGGTAGCCCAGCCAGATCTCTCCTCTTCTGTGTTAGCCTGCAGGCATGGCGGGGCGAGGAGGACCGGCGCGAACCAATGGTGCCGCCGCAGCCGGAAACAAAATCTGCCAGTTTAAACTGGTCTTACTGGGGGAGTCAGCCGTGGGCAAGTCTAGCCTCGTGCTTCGTTTCGTCAAGGGCCAGTTCCATGAGTACCAGGAGAGCACCATTGGAGGTGAGGGAGCTTGTTATTAATGATTTCCCCCGTGATGTAAGACTTGAATATTGAGCGGTGGTAACATTGTGTGATGTCAGGTTTTCACAATGAATGTCTTCTGACAAACTAAAAAGGAGGCAAATTATTTTTAAACAGAGCTAAATTTCACTCTAGCTGCATTACAACTGTATCACTGTGAGTCCATTATAGGTTTAACATTGTCACTGTCCAAAGAAAATCATGTATCTCCATTCTTGTTGATTTTTACTGTTATGCCTCATTTGATCACACGAGCAGCTATTTAGACTCTGTGGAAAATTCATAAACAATGGTCCAACAGAAATGACCCAAAACAGCTTGGAAAGACGTCTGGTTCCATTGACTTCCATTCAAATTAAACAAGCCTCTCCGGTAAAGTTGCCGTTTTGGAGATGCATGTTTTTCTTTTGACAGCGATGATATGTTAAAAGGAAAAATAAGAATTCTGAAAGTAGTTTAGTGTTCTGGTTAACTCTGTATAGAATTTGTATTATACATTGTATATCGTTGCTGTCCAATGAAAAACATGTATCTCCACTTTTGTTCATTTTCACTTTTATGCATCATTTGGACACACCAGCTGCTGTTTACGCCGAGTGAGAATCTCATGATGAATGGACCAACAGAAACGGCCCAAAACTGTTTGGAAAGACGTCTGGTTCCATTGACTTGCATTAAAGTTAAATGAGGTTTTTGGCCTCTCCTGTAAAGTTGCCATTTTGGAGATACTTGTTTTTCTTTATACAATATACAAAGTAGATATACAATAATACAATAGATTTGCTAGGTATTTTAATTGTTACCACACTGGTGAACCTATAAAGACCTATTTGGAAATATGCCTGAAATTATGTTTTTAGGGCTGTTTGGTAGAGATGCTGAATATCACAGTGCTTATATAAGAAGTTTTAAACCGTGTTTAAAATAGCTTGTCTCTGAGTCTGCTGCATTGCATAAACCGAAATGGAACCTTTCCTTTATAGTGAAGCACCATGCACCGTTATACATTTTGTTTATGCGTTGTAAATAGTTTTAAGGCTAAGTGTATGCAACAGCCACGTGACTGATTAAGCTACTATATTTATATTTATACTGTGTGGACCACACAATGCACACAAGGGAAAACGCTTCAAATGCACACTGAATTTTGGATTTTATAAATAGCATAATTTAAAATGTGAGGCTTTACTGTGTGGCTGCGCTGCCTGTGTTCTCTTTATGTGAGGCCATATCTGGTTTCTTTTCAGTCACCTGACCATCACATGAAGCCCACTCATTTCTGAACTAGCTACAGCATGAAAGGGGCAGGAACAGGAAGACGTCGTAATGTATTATATTGTATGTTACTGCTGAAGCTCCCGAGTAACGGTGCATGTGTGCAGAGGGTTGTAGTTACGGACAGTTTCGGTCTGTATTGAGTCAAGGTGGTTTGAGCACCACCCTAATTAGCTTTCTTCTCCTGTATTTTGAGTAGTTCTAAGAACTGAAGGGTGGTGGGAGCAGTGTAAACTACCAGGTTTTGTTGCCCTTTAAAATGTTTGTGGCATGACCTTTAGTCCAGTAGGGGAAGTTGGCATGATGCATTTTAACTAGTATCGGGATGTATAGGAGAACTGGTGTGTGTGTGTGTTCCTCTGCATCTGATTGGGTTATATATACAGCCAGCTTCATGATGTTTTTTATATATATATATATATATGTGTATATGTACTGGTGTTCGGTTTTGGGATCAGAACTTAATTAGTACATTAAGCTTTATACTTTATATTTAACCTGACTGGCAACTGAAGATCTCTTTACAGTGTCATGCGCATCATGTTAAATATTTTTTGCTGTACACCCAGGTTGGTGGCGATGCTGTAAATGGCTGTGTGACTGCTTTTCCTGTGGTGAAGTAGTGTATTCTGCATTCGAGTACTAATTCTTGTAATCATACTTACTGACTGGATTTAGTCCTTTGCGTTAGTGATGTGTCTCAGTATTAATGAGCTATTTTAGTTAAATTAGATTAGATTAGATTCAACTTTGTCATTGTGCAGAGTACAGGTACAAAGCCAATGAAATGCAGTTAGCATCCAACCAGAAGTGCAAAATGCATTATTATTTACATAAAGTGCGAAAATACAGGAGATAATTAAGTAAATAACCAGTATTTTGCTAAAACTGGAGAGACGCCGAGCCTTGCGTTGTACAAGGGCCGCCATCTTGGAAAAATGCAGCTTACATTCATTTTTGAAGCATACATTTAATCTGTATAGGTTATCTGGGCCTGTCCTAATGTGTTCTTTTGTGCTACAGCTCAGTTGGGATGGGCAGTATGGCAGTTTTGTATTGTGAGTGTGGTGTTATTACAAAGAGAGCACAGTTAGTCTTGTGTACCTGTATTTTGTACAGTGTGTAGTAAAGAGACACTCAAAAGTCACTGTACCCTGAGTTTTTGATGGTGCTGGTTTATTGTGTCATGATGATCACGTTACTCGGTATTATATTCACAAACATCATAAACTTGCCAAACAATCTGGCGAAGGAAAATAAAAACCCCATGTACATTTAAAGTTTGTGTGGCTGTACTTGGGAAGTATGGCAATGAGTCATTTCTGTTTAGGTAGTAATAAGTAAAGCAGTCTTTGAGATATAATTAGTCATATGTGATGGTAACTGTCCCAACACTGGTCATAACAGCACCTCCCATCTTCACAATGAAAAGTGTATATGTGGGAACTGGGGAAGGTATCTGCCAAATGTTAAATGTTAGCTTTTTGGAATTTCTATTGGTCCATTTGTCGTGAAAAGTTTACATGATGCAAAACGGAGCTGGCATTTTCAAAGGTGTAATGGGAAAAATGTGTGATTGGGCCATGATATTAAGGGTCTAGGTGAGAGAAAAACCAAGAAACTTCTTTGGCTGAAAAGAACGCATGTCCAGAGGGGTGCATTTTATGACCTTGAGCTCTCATGTCTAAGGGATTGGCCATCGGGTGATGACATGGTGTTAAGAGACTTGGGTGGAGGAACAAGACTGAAAACCCAAACCATTTCATGTCGGATGAGTAGCAGAGTCTTATGTGAGCTAACACTACAGCTAACTAGTGCAATAATGCACGCTGATGACTCCATGTTAGTTTCTCAGACATGTATATTTGCACTGTTTCTGAACCCAGTCAACATTAATTAGAGTAGTCGGCTTAGTTAACAGTTAAAACGGTATTTCTAATCCCAGCAGGGCTCCATTTGCTTTATTTCATACTGCTGCACTGGCATTGGACCACAGTTCTGATATCAGGACATCCCTACATGAATTATCTGCCCGTTCATTACAATAGAATCTAAACAGAAATTTAAGCTCCATCTAGAAGAACAGCTTTGACCCACTCAGCTTTGTAAGCGATCTATTCCTGTGTGAGGTCATCAACGAAAGAGCTGACGTTTTCCCTACAAGAGAGCTGACAGGAAGCAGTTACTCAGCCTCGGCCCGAGAGAAGAGGAAGCAGGCTGACAATGGGATTTCCTGGATTTGTGTGCGTGTATGCGAGTGTTCATGTTCATCTCTAGAGTACAGCAGTCTTTGGAATTTGTATTTTATTGAGTTATTAACTGAATCATATTTATTTAATAAGTACGGTGACCATCTTTTAACATTTCAAGTCTTTTAACATTTTCCAAGACACCCTTCAGACTCACCTCTCTTGATGCTGTGGGGGTTTGTTCACCACTAGTCGGTTGAGATCAGTCAGCTTATTTGACGTACAATGGCAGGGAGTGGAAACGGAGTGAGAGAGAAAATACATAGACAGGATACCACATGCTCACATCAGCCCGGGAATACGGAAAGGGTCAGCACTTTTTCTCTTCCAGTGAACTAGTTTTTTTTTTTCCCCTTTATATTTCATTTCTGTCAGCAGGTAGGTCTGAGGTTGCAGGGCTCATTGCCGTGGTCATGTGAGGAGACCTGCTGAGTCAGAACTCAAAGCTTCACTGGGCTTGAAAGCTCACTTGCCCATCTGTCTTAACACCCTCACCCCTTCTCATTCTCCATTAGATGTGAATTCTGTTTTCTGCAGCTTCTGTGTCATTGTAACGCCTCTCTTGAGTCTTGTGAGGTCAAGCCCCTACAAAAACCTGCTCTATCTGGAGCAGGTCTCAAATTAATTTGCACAAGCAAAAAACGTACATGTACTCAGTCAGTATTTTCCGGTGCATGTACCAAGTGAGTATTTTTATAGCCATGTGCTGAGAAAATCAGGTGTGCAAAAACATGAGGTATGAGGTCCAGCTAAAAGCCCGCAGAGGAGCAGTCTTTAGTGCTTATAGAATTTATATTTTTGTTGTCTGCTCATGTAAACACAACACCATGACCTAACTGCTCCTCTTCATGTTAAGTCGTGAACTCACTCGGTGTCAGTCAAGTCCACCAAAGTCCACCTACAGGGCAGGGTGCCTGCAGGACTCGGACTGAGCACTATTGGTTTACATTGTCATTGTTGAAAATGATGTAATAATGATATTAGATAATAACATTGCATATCATTTACATTAATGTTATCTTTTTTTCCCCTTCTGTCTTTCTGCAGCTGCATTCCTCACACAGACAGTCTGTTTGGATGATACAACAGTAAAATTTGAAATTTGGGACACAGCCGGACAGGAGCGATATCACAGTCTGGCCCCAATGTACTACAGAGGAGCCCAGGCTGCCATCGTAGTCTACGACATTACCAACACAGTAAGAACATAAGATGCACATAAACGCACACAAAACTAGCTAGTGATGGATATGTAATCAGGGGTGTAACGGTACGTCGTAATGACATGATGTCACAATTCAAAACCGCGTCCGTGCTTTGGTTAGAATGCACATTCTGTCCTGTTCGTCAGCAGTTGCATCGTTTGAGCAGCACTGAGTTCGCAAACATGCAGCACTGATCAACAACACACTCCGGCCTCTAGTGTGGTTTTTAAGTTGTGTAACAGTTGTGAACATGTGTTAATCAAATTGTGGGCTGGCTGTATATGCAGAGTATGTGTTAAAAGGTTTTACCACCATAATAGATCTGGGTTTTAGTCTTTATATCAAAACCCAGTAAATGAATTCAAATGCTAGTTTAGATGAACAAAAGTCTTTAAACTTGAAACTTTGTTTCCAAAACCATAATTCATGACACATTAGACCTAAATCTATTTTAAAGATAAATAAAAAATGCAAGATGATGATACTTTACACAATAACATACTAAATCTGAGCCACGAAATCAAACATTTTCTACAATGGTGAATGTTGGTAATTCAAAGCAATGAATTTTACTATGTTTTAGGAATTCTTTGAACTTTTCTGCTGTCATTTCTTGAATCGAACGTCTACAGTTTGCCACAATGTGCTACTGGGGACTTTCAGACTTGGGGGTATTCCACAAAGCAGGATCTCTCAATATCCAGATAACCTAAACCCAAAGATCGGGACTATCCAGTAGGAAGGTCCTTCAGCTTTTTTTCTATTGAGCAGGCTTCCTATTGGACGCTTAAGTTTTCTGGCTATCTGAAAAATCCTTCTTTCTGTAATTCCCACCCTGTATTAAAGAAGTCTTTGAGCATCACACACTTCTTTGGATAAACAGAGGCTCTATGTCATTTAGTGTTGTTTGTAGAAACCATGAACTTGGTCCACTCTGCTAACGCTTTTAAACATCAACTCAAAAGGCAACACATCTGGTTAATGTGTTTATTTGTTTTTGTTAATTCATCATCTGTTCGTGTTCACCTTGATTGCTCTCTTCCAACTTCTTACTTTACACTGCTTCATTTGGTCGTAATGACATTTTCTCCTCTTGCTGACATGTTGAACTTAAATGACATTCTTCTGCAGAGAAATATGCGTTACATGCGTTATACGTTACTGAAGGAGTACTGGAGTTGTCTGAGGCCTTTCACGATGAAAAATGCGACGCTGAAACATTGGTGTGATTAATTTCTTTCATTGGGCACATTCTTAGTAAATCCAGTCAGGAGTCAGGAATTTTAAGCGGGTACATACTTGTCAGATGCTGGTCCAATGATTTTCTTGTGGCACAATGCTGGTCATGTGATCAGCCTGAGAGTTCCTTAAGTAGTATAATGGCCTAAAAACTCTCACACTCACACACTCACACACTCTCTCACACACACACACACGCACTCATGCACACAGACACACACACAGACAGGCACAGACACACACACACACACACACACAGACACACACACACGCACTAATGCACACAGACACACACACAGACAGGCACACACACACGCACAGACAGACAGACAGACACACACACACACACACACACACATGCACAGACAGACAGACACACGCACAGAGACACACACACACACCCACACACAGACAGACACACGCACAGACACACAAACACACACACACTCAGACAGACACACACACACGCACAGACACACACACACACCCAGACACACAAACACACACACACGCGCACAGACAGACAGACACACACTCATGCACACAGACACACACACACGCGCACAGACAGACAGACACACACTCATGCACACAGACACACACACACACACACACATATACACACACACACGCACAGGCAGACAGACACACACTCACGCACAGATTTGACCAACTCTTGGTTTGTAACCTTGTGTTCAGCGGAATGGTGTGAGTAGTAACCATTCAGCTGACTGATTTCTAAGGCTGATTACTCACCCTGGTGAAGACAGACCTTTGCCCAGAGAACAGAAGCAATCCTCAACACTTACTCACATTTCCTGCTGCCATTACCAGTAGCACAGTCACTGGAACAGCAGCTGTTAACCTTCTTCTGCAGCTTCAGTGTGATCACTTAGTTCCACTACAGTCTTCAAAACAGAATGTCATGAATTCAGTTAATAATGGAATGCATGACTGTGTACTGGCACTTTGTAATGGAGATTTGATCACTGTTTGAAATATGAGGCATTTGGGATGTCTATGTATTGATTGTAATTTTTACGCAGTTCTTAGTCTAAAAGTTGAACTGTATTTACTGCGGTAAACATTTTATAGATTAGATACAGTACTGTTTACTGTACATATAGACACAGTACTGTTTAGAGAACTTGGATTTATATGAAGTGCAAGTATATTTAGCGTGTCCACTCTTTGCCTCTATTACAGCTTCAGTTTTGATTTAATTTAATCCCTTGTTGATCCCACTGTGGGGAAATTTAGTCTCCGCATTTAACCCATCCGTGAAGTGAAACACCCACATACACACTCACTAGTGAACACACTAGGGGGCAGTGAGCACACTTACTCGGAGCGGTGTGCAGCCCTATCCATGGCGCCCGGGGAGCAGTTAGGGGTTAGGTGCCTTGCTCAAGGGCACCTCAGTCTTTACTGTTAGTTCAGGGAATCAAACCGGCGACCCTCCGGTCACAAGGCTGGTTCCCCAACCTCCAGCCCACGCAGGGATATTTTTTCCGCACCTCCAAAGTTCAGTCTCAGACGCTGGTAGCGTTTTCTGCTTCTTGTAATCCAACAAACCCCAAACGCATTCAGTGCTGCTGAGGCTTGGACTCCATTTAGACGGCCTTTATGGAAATGGAAGCTTCAGGTGCTGTTTACCTGATTTGAACAGTTTTGGTTGTCTCCCAGGTCTTACACAGTTGTTAGGAATCCCATTGTCTCTGTATATTTGGATCATTTTTGCGCTAAAATAGTTTTTATATTACCTGAAACATTGAAATATCCAAAACAACAATGTGTGTGTGTGTGTGTGTGTGTGTGTACATATTTTTTATATATATATATATATACACACACATGCACATACGGTTGGGACCACAATAATTTTGTAATTAAAAAAATATATTATTGGGTTATTTATTTATTTTATTATTTATTTATTTATTTCATCCATTTATTTAATCAATTGATTATTCAATCATTCTAATCGTTTCATTCCAGGACACTTTCACTCGAGCGAAGAACTGGGTAAAGGAACTGCAGAGACAGGCCAGCCCCAACATCGTCATTGCTCTGGCTGGGAACAAGGCTGACCTTGCCAACAAACGAGCTGTTGACTTCCAGGTATGTGTGTTTGTGTGTTTTACTGAGAAACAGAGAGGCAGGCAAGAAAGTGCCTGGAGCAATTATACTTAAGTGTTTATAACTTCTACACACATTTTCCCAGGAAGCACAGGCATACGCAGATGACAATAGTCTGCTGTTCATGGAGACATCCGCCAAGACTGCCATGAATGTCAACGAGATCTTCATGGCCATCGGTAAGCAGTGTGCAGAGCAAAGGCTTAACAGATAGTTTGGCCGACAAAAAAAATAAAATGCACTAAATATAATGGTTCAAATGCTTGATAAAAGTTTTGCTTCTTTAATTCATGCAGCTAACGGGTAATGGAAGCCTGTAGCTGTGTGCCTTGCACAGACAGCATGTCTTTTCTCATCACTCACAGGCTCAAACCACATCAACTTAAATAGCTTTGCTTATGTGGTTTGTAACACTGCATTACAAACTGTTACCTACACAGATCACATAGCTATGAACAGTAGAAGCAGGCATCCTGAAGCCTGAATTTTGTCATCATTTTTATAGATGTGTGGTGCAGTTTTAGAAAGTCCTAACCATTCAGTGTGGTAATTTTGAGGGGTGGAGGGTCATGTTTCTCAAGGACGGAGGACATCCTTTTCTTTTATGCAGAGCACTTTAGAAGCCTCGGGCTCAGAGAAGGTCGACCTGATGTGGTTAAGTAGCTATGTGCGTTTCTTCTTCAGTAGCAGGCAGTTGCTGAATAGTCTTCTCTATAAACTGATTACACAGATCAAACTTTGCACAGCATAAACAAAAATCAGCCTTTTGAACCAGTTTTTCCTGCTTTTACTACCACAAGTCAATAATGGAAATCTTTCTAAAAGGATGTGGTGGAGGTGGCTTTCTGACTGAACATTTCAAAACGATAGCCGGGTAGTGCAGGTGTTTCAGGCCACAGCTGGCAAAAGTGGCCCAAATTTGAAATTCCTGACAGAAATCTGGGCTTTAACATCCAACATTCATTTGAACAGGTCACCATACATTGATCTGCATGCCCAAACACACAGTGCTTCATATGGTATGCTCATATAGAGGTAAAGTGTCATGGCTGCCAGTGGATGCAGGTCTGCTACTGGAGGTTTCAGTTTCATCTTCATCGGCATCACAGGAGCAATCGTGAAATTGCAATGGCTGACAACTGGGCTTATTGTCCAGAACACGTTTGAGCTCATTGCTATGGGACTGGGTTATTCGACCACAGCCATTTCTTCAGTTTGCATTTGCTTGCAGGCTATTAACGTATCTTTTGATACTGCAACCTCATATTCCTATGACTGCTTTCAGCCATTTCTTTGTGAAATCTTTTCAGACGTAAAGCAGTTGTGATAATTACCTTGTTTTAATAAAAGATCACCTCAAACTTTTGTGGTCTTGACAGTGTAACAAATGGAGGTATGGTGTTAGGTGGGGGCTCTCGTAGAGAGGTGGACACTTAGCTTCCATGAAGAGACACGCAGGGAACACGTCGTGAAGGGGTTTCGGAGCCGGTTTAATGAACAGTGAGAGCACCGAGACTTCACTCGTCACAAGTTCCCAGAATACACCAGATGGAGAACCCAGGCTACAACCTACTACAGTTCACCACACGCACATTCTCTCCCGCGCTTTCCTCCACACTCTCCATTATTCGCTCTGGCTCTCCACCGTGCACATGCGCACTGCACCTGCCTTAACGTGACCGTTACAACAGCATGAAATTATAAAATGGAAGTTGCACCAACTTTAATTTGACTTTTCAGATTGAGTTGCATTGCTGAATATCAAACAGCTATGAATTTCATCACAACATGACGTGGTCCTTTGGTGCTCTTTGCTGTTGTGGTTGATGTAGCTCTATGGATAACACCACTGCCCGCCAGGGTGCCACCACCACATGTGGGGTTCGAATCCCATTATGGGTGACTATGCTGTGCTACATGGATAAGAGTCCTCGGGACAACATTGGCCTACCTGTAATATTATTAACCTATTAGCCTAATCGAGTCGCTCTGGATAAGAGTGTCAGCTAAATGCCATAAATGTAAACGTAAATGCTGTTTATATTTGAAACATCTGCGTCTCATATGAAGAAAAAGATCAGATGTGGTCACTTCTGCCTGCTGTGTGAATGTAGCCTTACAGTTAAGGTGCTGTTGCTGCTTAGCGATGGTGGGATGTGCAGTCAAAAGATGCAATCCAAAATTACAGTACAGTGTCAAAGAGCTTAGTGCAGCGTGCCTTGTTTTCTTTCCCCAGTTGTGAGCCCTTTGCACCATGCTAGTTGTGTATAAACTTCCATTATTTGTTAGCTGCATTAGACTTGTACCTCCAGGAAGCAAACTTTAGACACCTAATCCATCTTTTCACCTTTGGGGTAACCTGAAAACTGTGGGCCCTAATTGCTCCATTCTAATTATTGACATGTTATGTTCCACTCCTTTACTCAGCGCTGTAACATATCGTTTCTGTGTAGCCAAGAAGCTTCCGAAGAACGAGCCGCAGGGTGGGACAGGGCCCGGTGGTCGAGCTAGAGGTGGAGTTGACTTGCAGGAGGCGACACCTCAGGGCAGATCCGGCCAGTGCTGTGGAGGCGGGAACTAAGCATCCGACCAGTCAACTGTCAAATACGGCCGAGGATCAACGCAGACACATTATCAACACAGTACCAACTCATAGTCCGACAGTTATGTCTATTCACAGCCTAACTGGAAAACCTAGTCAGTTAGACTGCGATGTACATCAGCAGCCCAGCAGATTCTACTACTGAACTGACCAAAGGGGCCATTGATATTCATAACCACTTGTAAATATCTTGACCAATTACCCCTCCAACCGATAGACAGACTCCTCCATAACACCTGTGTTCAAGAATCAGTGCACCGGCATTGCTGTAAATGGTAAACAGTTCCGCCCCCCCACCAATACACAGAAAAATCTAAAGACCTGCCTTTTTGGGGAACAAGGAGGGAAAGCAGCGATCAATTCTATCGCTCTTCAGCAGAGCTGTAAAGTTCTGTTCTGTCCTAGTCTGTATTCATGCAAGAAAATCAAAACTGCTGCTGGAGGGAAAACAAACTTTCTTCCGCTTAGTTTCCTCATTCCCTCGATCCCCTGTGAGTTCAGTCTCTAATCTTCACTGCTTGAACTCAGATGATCTCTCTCTGGGTAAAACTCGCAGGACCTAGAGTATAGAGTTCTTCTCAGTCTTCTGCTCCTCAGACTTCCTGCCACTTTGTTTCTTGGGCCTCTGCGTCCAACAAGAGGAAGAAGGGAGTGGAGAAAGAGGGGACATGAGAGGCTGTGTTTTCCCTTCATGCTCAGCAATTCTGTAGATTCTGTATTATTCTTGGTTATTACTATTGTTGTTATTATTGTAATTATTCTTATGACTACCACTACTCCAGAACTAATGAATAACAAATATGATTTCATAGGCTAGTCCCCCTCCCGAGTCATTTTACGTGTGGGATATCAGACTGTATACGCGTGACGCATTAACGGACGTCGTAACACCAGTGTCTTTTAGCATTAATGAAATGAGACGTTTTTGGAACATTCAGTCAGCAAACCTCGCGTTTAAAAACTCACCCATTGATGATGCAAGACAAGATTCGCCTCCTCTGACCAAAATCACGACTCGTGTATTGGAAAAGGTAACCATGCCACTGTATTTGTACTCTGTATTTTTCTTCCATTTCTTCTGCGAACGTATACCCAATCACTAGCCATTCTCAATACCGAACCTTCCCAGAAACGGATCACTCGTCCTTTATTCTTACTGTTTGTGAAGATGATTGTTTTTTGTTTTTTTTTTCTTCTGTGATTTTTGTAATGAAGGTCTCTCTGAGTGCACACTCTGTCTATTGTCCTGTTTTTCTTTTTAGGATTGGTTCTTTTTTTCTTTTTCTTAAAAGGGTTTTTCTGTTGTCTTTTTTTTTTTTTTGTTTTGTTTTTTTTTTGGAACCAACATTTTCTCCATCTATTGTGAATTAGCACAACAAATGAGAGAGACTGCCCAGGCCCAGTTGAACAGGGTCTGGACAAAAGCAATTGTGGAATTCAGTAGTTAGGGGGACACAACAAAGAGAAGAACAACAAAATATCTTGTACTTGTAATTTTATCAATAAACAAAGGGGAAGGTATTTTGCTGGAAGTCTTTGTGGTTATTTTGTGCTGGTTATTAACTGATCAGGACTTTAAAAGGGGCCATATCACAGAAAAACAAATTTCCCTCACATAATTGAAAGAAAGGAGCTTGTGGTAATGTTTAAGATTTGAATCCCTTGTTGATCCCACAGTGGGGAAATTTAGTCTCTGCGTTTAACCCATCCGTGAGATGAAACACCACAAACACACTTACCCGGAGCGGTGGGCAGCCCTATCCACAGCGCCCGGGGAGCTGTTAGGGGTTAGGTGCCTTGCTCAAGGGCACCTCAGTCGTTACTGTAGGCTCAGGGAATCGAACCGGCGACCCTCCGGTCACAAGGCTGGTTCCCTAACCTCCAGCCCACGACTGCCCCAGTAGTCATGTAAACATTCTTAAAGTTTTAATACATACCGTTTACTCCTCCGTCCATACGGTTCATACAGTGGAACTACGCTGCAAACAGAGCCTGTTTATTTTATTGTCATTCTTCACGATGGCGCAGGAACCGACCAATTTACATAGATGTCCTTATTCCGCCGACAGCAGTTTAGCTCCATTCACTCTTAATAAAGCTCTGAGTGCTTTTCTGAACGAGGTGGCCAATCAGAACAGGGCTTATTCATCTTGGACTTGGTCGTAAAGTGATAACAACACAAACAGCATATTTAATTCCAATGTGGGAAATGTGACTGTCTGCATATTTAATACACAATCTCTTACTGGAATATATTAGGAGGAAAAAAATCATCAGGTAAATAAAAATGTGCTATAGCTGCATGTATTGTTTTATTTCTTCCCCATCGTATTCAATATTCAGCAAATGAACAGTAATTGTGCATTACAGTGTGTTCCTTCCTCCAAACGTTTGCATGCAACTCTATATTGTAATTCTGTACATGCGGCCCTCTGTGTAAATATTCAGTGAATTATTATTTAAACCTTTTACAGTAAATATTACAGTCACTAAGCCCACTTTGGTGGAGCAGTTCCAGGAAAGCCTAGCCTGTAGGGTGTTTGCTTCTCTCAAATCCACATCAATATTTTCCATCTTAGTTTTAATTTCATGTATTTTGGGAACGAGGCACATGTTACATTTACAAAACACTTCAGAGTTATTGACTCATACACTGTGTCTCGTAAACAAAACGCTACACTGCCTTCCAGTGGAGGAGCTGAACGCAGCAGCTCCAGTAGGTGTGTATACTGCAGCGTGTGTTCTCAGGATAAACGGAGCAACGCTTTCTGATGGCACCACTGCGGCAATGGCTAAGAGGACGGAGACCTAACTATGAGGACCGGTTAATGAAATGTCTTACCTTAGCTTAATGTCGTATCTAAACACTACTGAATTGTTCAAATGCACCAATTACACCACACCATCTATAGATAATATCACAAAGACATACATTAGACATCTGCCTATTCAGCATTTTGCAGTTTAGCCCCACCCCCCTCACACTGAAGTTATAAATGGGATGTTTCAGCCAACACTGCTTAAGAGAGCACAATGTAAAGCTGTCAACTAGAACAAAGTTCATCTACATAGATCATAATTCTGCCGCAAGAACCGCTCTTTTAACAGAAACCAGGCGTAAAGGCACATGTACATGAACAAAGCCGTGCAACCAGGACACTATACACCCCCTTCTTTCAAAGCTCTCATCCCGACAGCCTACCAGCCTGAGCCAAGACCCTGGGGCACATACATGCAGACCCAGCCAGCACAACACTGAGGGGCACTTGCCCTTGTCCCCTAGAAGGACCATGTCAATGCCGAGTGTATCAGGACTCCTCACCTCTCAATGTACCAAGTCTCATGCTACTGGAGACAGTGGCAGCAGCAATGGCCTTTCTCTTAGCCACGCCTTTCACCACCATCCACCGTACCTGCCGTTCACCTAACCCTCTGCCTCTGCCCTGCTGCCGGTGGCTGACCTTAGCTGGATCTAGGTTTCCCCCCAGCATTTGATGTGCCCCTCTCAGTCTGTTAGCACACCAGATCGGTGAGCGTCGGGAGCTGTCTGCCATCCACAGTGCACTTAACCCACAGCCTACGACTGCCGCTGACTTTCCCATCCCAATGCTGGCCCAGTGTTCATGTCCATACCATGTTAATGTAAACAGATTGTATTCTGGGGCTTTGGAGCACTATTGGCCTATGCATCACACACAAGGAGGAAAAAAATAGAGACACATGTTGAGCTCAGTCTCAAACACAGTGAAACAAACAGCTTGCTGAATACAGGAACAGTGAAGAGTAGTTATAATATTGACACGGATGTGGAATTAAGACTGTTTTGGTATTTCAGCCCACCTGTATGCCAAAGGTGGATCTCATGGGAAATAAAAAAATAAATAATAAATAATCAAATATATAAGATAATCCTTTATTGATCCCACAGTGGGGAAATTTACAAATATTAAATACAGAAATACATATTAAATACAGAAAACTGTCATATATATGTAATATATATGGGGCCTGTAAAACGTTAATCCTATGCAGTAGGGATGGTACCAACACATACCTGTCATTCAGGTTCATGGGTGGCCAATACGCCATTATTGTTTAACTAAATACTCTGATAGTGCTGAAGCAGCCTCTCTTCAATAATCGACATTAGGAACTGCGCTCTAGACTACATTACCCAGAAACCTCCGGGTACCGGGCATGCGCAATGTGACTATTGTGTCTCGTGGAGACAGGCGGCAGCGAGGCCTGAAAAAGCCCTAAATATAAATAAACAGTTGCTGGTCCGGATATCTTCTAGCGACCTGAGCTGAACACGCCGACTCCTGGACAGAGAAGCACCGTGCTGGTATGGCGGAACCGGCGGGGCAAGCCTCCACGCAAGTCCGGCTCCAGCAGGGCCCGAGCGGAGGCTCGACGGGCTCCGGCCCAAACTCAGGCTCCGGATCCGGTAGCAGCGACCCGGCCAGGCCCGGCTTGAGCCAGCAGCAGTGGGCGAGCCAGAAAAAAGCCCAAGTTCGCGCTTTTCCTCGGGCCAAAAAACTCGAGAAGCTCGGAGTGTTTTCAGCTTGCAAGGTAGCTAGTTAGCTAGCTAGCTAGGCTAACCTCACCATAGCAAAGACTGACCTAGCCCACTGTTATTGTGCACAGAGGATTGAATGAGAGGCATCTTGCTAGTGTTGACAGTAGCACAACTGGGGGCTGCATCTGTCTAGGGTGGTCAACTAAACATGCCTCAGTAGCACAGGTAGCCTGATGCAGCTGTTATTATATTCTGGTGGGCTTCTACCTGTGGACACGACTGTCCCCAACATCTAAGTAATAAGCTGCACAAAAAAACTTATTATCTTTTGCTAGTGGTTCCCAGTCCTGGTCATGCATTAGTGCTCCCCTGATTTGCAGCACCCACTTCAGCTCAAACATAGGCTCATTATTTATTAGCAAATGGCTTAATCAGCAAAATACACAATGTCGAATTAAACCAGAACTAGGGACCATTGCACTAATCCAGTGTTTCCCCACCCAGGTCCAGCACCACACTGAAATGTGCAGGACTAGGATTGAGACACACTGCTGTAGTCTGTATCACTCTATAAGCAGAGCAGTTTCCAAACTGTGATGTTCTCCTCTCAGGCAAATGACTCTTGTAAGTGTAATGGCTGGAAGAACCCCCATCCTCCCACCGCCACCCGGATGGAGCTCCAGCAGCAGACGGCCAACCTGAGCGAAGCCTGCCGCAGCTGTGGCCATGCTCTGGGTATGTTTCTGCTGCAGTAATGCTCTTTGCTCTTAAACTGAGTGTTGAAACATTGCTGTGAGGATCTGATTGCTTTAAGTTACAAATGCATTGGTGAACTCATTCTAAAGGTGTTGGATGGAATGCATTTCCACAGCACAATAAACAGAGGTTGCTCCAGAGTGTCCCACTCTGTAGACATGGCTTTTAAACTATATACCACGATTACTCGCGTTAAGGGAGCAGTGGTGTCCTCCATGAGTCATCCTCTTAGTGCCAGCACTATTGGCAGATGGCTGTATGACGCAGGACTGCATGCACGCAGACTGTTACGACTACTGCCCTTCACACCACATCAATGTCACCAAAAACTGCACTGGTGTTGTGCCAGACTGACATCTGTGTAGGGAGGCACTGTGGTTAGCGCCAAGATGAGCAGTTTGTCCACCGCTGTCACACGTCTAGGTGGCCTGGTGTCACTCCACCTCACCCTTACTGCACAATCTGCAGGAACTGTTTGAGAATGTTCAAGCTGCATGGGAACCTTTAGGAACCTCTACACCTCCATGGCAGACATGTTGCTTTAGCAAACGTGGTGGCTCGATGCCATACTGAGACACTAGTTCTGTATGTGTAGCTTAATAAATATCTCCCAAATCAGTCTAAATTTATCATCATTAATTGTTTCTGGTGACCTTTATCTTCCTTTCTTCCTTCCCCGTAGCACTGCAACCCCACGCCTCCTTCTGGGTGCAGCTATTCTTTTGATCATTAGTGTATGTCAGAAAATATCGCTGTTTATTCTTGGACTGGTGTCCAAAACTTGGATTAGGCCTAGTCTTGGGTTGGTTGGTTTAAAGTTCTTTTAAGAGTAGTTTTAGCATAAAACCAGAGTCACACCTGAGATCTTGTTGTTACTTCAGTACCTGATATTTGTGTGTGTCTGTAGCGGAACATGTGTCTCACCTGGAGAACGTCTCGGAAGAGGAGATTAACAGGTTGCTGGGAATGGTGGTGGATGTAGAGAATCTGTTCATGTCCGTGCACAAAGAGGAGGACACGGACACCAAGCAGGTTTACTTCTATCTGTTTAAGGTAAAGCCATCCTGTTTCACCCTGACAGTTCACATACACACATACACAGCACAGTTCATTAGAGTCGCTGTGTTCATTAGAGTTGCTGTGTTAGTTGCTGTGTTTACTAGAGTACCTGTGTTAAGTGTGTTTATTGGACTACCTGTGTTAATAGCTGTGTTTGTTAGACTACCTGTGTTAATAGCTGTGTTTGTTAGACTACCTGTGTTAATAGCTGGGTTTGTTAGACTACCTGTGTTAATAGCTGGGTTTGTTAGACTACCTGTGTTAATAGCTGGGTTTATTAGACTACCTGTGTTAATAGCTGGGTTTGTTAGACTACCTGTGTTAATAGCTGGGTTTGTTAGACTACCTGTGTTAATAGCTGGGGTTATTAGACTACCTGTGTTAATAGCTGGGGTTATTAGACTACCTGTGTTAATAGCTGGGGTTATTAGACTACCTGTGTTAATAGCTGGGGTTATTAGACTACCTGTGTTAATAGCTGGGGTTATTAGACTACCTGTGTTAATAGCTGGGGTTATTAGACTACCTGTGTTAATAGCTGGGGTTATTAGACTACCTGTGTTAAAAGCTGGGGTTATTAGACTACCTGTGTTAATAGCTGGGGTTATTAGACTACCTGTGTTAAAAGCTGGGGTTATTAGACTACCTGTGTTAATAGCTGGGGTTATTAGACTACCTGTGTTAAAAGCTGGGGTTATTAGACTACCTGTGTTAAAAGCTGGGGTTATTAGACTACCTGTGTTAATAGCTGGGGTTATTAGACTACTTGTGTTAAAAGCTGGGGTTATTAGACTACCTGTGTTAATAGCTGGGGTTATTAGACTACTTGTGTTAAAAGCTGGGGTTATTAGACTACCTGTATTAATAGCTGTCTTTATTAGACTACCTGTGTTAATATCTGGGTTTATTAGACTACCTGTGTTAATAGCTATGTTTATTTGACTAGCTGTGTTAATAGCTGTGTTCATTAGAACGCCTGTGTTCATTAGAACGTCTGTGTCTGTAGTGAAACATGTTTTGTATGGGAATGAACCGTGTGCTCTGTGTCTTGTTTGTGTAGCTGTTGCGGAAGTGCATTCTGCAGATGGGGAAGCCAGTAGTAGAGGGTTCACTGGGAAGCCCACCATTTGAGAAACCCAACATAGAACAGGTGGGTATGAGTGTGTCTGGGGCGAGACAGAGGTGCCTGTATGGGTGTGGTAAATGCTCAGTGTCATTAATTCATTTCATCTTTTTAAAGAAGGGTTGCTTATTTATTCTCGCTTTCTTTCCTGATTCTTTTTTCCTCTTTCTTTCTTTTTGTTTGGTGCTCCTTCTTTTACCATCTCCTTTCTTTTGTTCTCCCCATCCTCTCCATTTTTCTCTCCCTTTTTCTTTTACCTATTTAACTATTCTCTCTCTCTCTCTTTCTCTCTTTCTCAGGGGGTTTTGAACTTTGTGCAGTATAAGTTCAGTCACTTGGCTCCTAAAGAGAGGCAGACTATGTACGAGCTGAGTAAGATGTTTCTGCTGTGTCTGAACTACTGGAAGCTGGAGACACCGTCTCAGTTCCGTCAGCGGGCCCAGAAAGAGGACGCCTCCGCATACAAAGTGGACTATACCAGGTGGGTGTTTATGTATGAAGAACTGTTATCGATGTAAGCTGTCAGATTGTGATGCTGTAATGCTCTGTGTGTCTGTCAGCTCATTGTCTAAAGCAAGGAAAGCTTAGTTACATCCCTACAGTCCTACACTGAGGGAGCCAGATCAGCTGCTCATGTTCTGTAATGCATGTGAAGTATGTTGTGTTGGCTCTCTGTGTTGTGGCTCTGGATGATGTGCCCTTACTTTTGCACAACGGTTTTTACCAGCTTGTCAGTCAGTTTAGCCATCTTGCGTTACAGTAGTGTTCTAATGGGTGTGCGTATGTTTCTACAGGTGGCTGTGCTACTGTCATGTCCCGCAGAGTAACGACAGCCTGCCGCGCTATGAGACGTGTCAGGTGTTCGGCCGTAGTCTCCTCAAGTCCATCTTTACAGTCACCCGCCGGCAACTGCTGGAGAAGTTCAGGGTGGAGAAAGACAAACTTCCCCCGGAGAAACGGACGCTTATTCTGACTCACTTTCCCAAGTAAGACATGCATGCACTCGTTTGGGCCCCTTCTAAACCACTTTTGCCTCCTTAGTTTTCATAATTCTCAGCCCCATGAGTGCCATTATAGCTAACGCCAGCTGCTCTGCTTGGGTTCAGTACATCTAAAATACTGTTATGGTGGTTGAGGAGTTTTCTCTTTCCGTGTTAGGTTTCTTTCCATGCTAGAAGAAGAGATCTATGGAGAGAACTCTCCGATCTGGGATGCTGACTTCACCATGCCAGCTTCTGAGGGGGCACAGCTTGGTCCTCAGACAGGTTTGTGTGTGGATGCCTGTAGGTATGTGGGGGTGTGTTCTTCTCCTGAGTGGTGCATTTTGAGTGAGTGTGTGTGGTGCCCCCTGCAGTGCTGAGTCCTGTGGCGGTGTCTGGTTCTCCTCTACGGAAAGGTCCGTCAGGCTCTGCTCTGGACACAGCCGCCTCAGAACCCATCACAGGTACACAGCAAAGATGTTTCACTCACAGTAACCTGAAGGCATGAAGACGTATGTCTTCTGGTTATTTGATTAATGACTATGTGAATTGTTTACAGTACAGATTAAAACGTGAACCAGACTTCATCTGTCTGTCTGTCTATCTTTCTCTGTAAGGAGAGAAGCGGAAGCTGCCGGAGGCATTGACGCTGGAGGATGCTAAGCGGATCAGGGTGATGGGGGACATTCCCATGGAGCTGGTCAACGAGGTCATGATGACTATCACTGACCCTGCTGCCATGCTGGGCCCGGAGGTCAGCAGAATTTCTCTTCCATATAGCTCTCACATACACTGGTGTAACTGTTGGCTCTTATGTACAGCAATTTGCCCTTAGCCCAAATGCGTCTGATCAGCTGAGATGTGTTGGCTAAATTGAGCTTCTTAATCTTTGCACTGGAGCCACTAGTCTTATTCGCATGTCAAATTTACCACACGTGTCTCAAGGTTGTGGTTTATGACGCAGTAGTACATACAGTCGTCTATAAAAATAGAGAAGTACATGGGATAGTTAAAGTCAGTAGTAACAGAAGTGTGACCCTGTCTTTGTTTTATCAATAACAGTGTTGGTTTTGATGCAGATTGCCAGACTGTCCTGTGTAATGACGTTAGTCGTGATGCCTTTGTGTTGCCTCCCAGACGAGTCTCCTTTCGGCAAACGCTGCACGGGATGAAACGGCACGTTTGGAGGAAAGGAGGGGCATTATCGAATTCCACGTGATCGGGAACTCATTGTCTCAGAAGTCCAATAAGAAGATCCTGATGTGGCTGGTGGGGCTCCAGAATGTTTTCTCCCACCAGCTGCCGCGCATGCCCAAAGAGTACATCACGCGCCTGGTCTTTGACCCGTGAGTCTGTTGTCTAGTCTTTCGCCTAAAGCTTGCTACTAGTATCTATGGGCTGCACCGACATTCGTTTTTTACTAGTTGGCTTTCCACGCGGTTTTAACTGCTGAGTGTTTGTTACTCTCAGGTACTCTGCCCACATCCTTGCTCTCTGAGGTCAATGCCATGCTAAATCATCACAGCTCTCAGAATCTCACCTCTCTGGGAGAGTTTAAACTGGGTTCTCTTATCCATGCTTTCATTCACTGGCGTTATTAGTTTGAGGGCATGCATACAGTTTAGGTCTGCACTTCTTTGGAAAAAACTTGCATTACTCGCTATGATAGATAGATAGATAGATAGATAGATAGATAGATAGATATGTATATATGTATATATATATATATATATATATATATATATATATATATATATATATAGATAGATAGATAGATAGATAGATAGATAGATAGATAGATAGATAGATAGATAGATAGATATAAAAAATATTCGAGAATTTTCACCAGACGACTTGATTAGCCTAACTTAAAATCATTATTCCTTGTAAAATAATTGGGGTGAAAATATGAGTAGTGATTGTGAACCATGTTCAGGTCTGGAACTTTAATGGAAGTTAATTGGTTTCCATGCACCAAACACAAAAGCAGGTAAGCTTTGTGTATCCGAGAAGCTTTTAGAGTCCAGGAATCAAGCAGGTGTCTGTATCAAGCAGTCAAAAAGCTGTAGCATGACACGTTTCATAATATGTGTCCTACTTATCATTGCACGTCCTGCAAGGTGAAGATTGTGCATGCATACAAAACGATGACAGTGCTAAACGATATATATTGTGAAGCCTCAGTGCAGTGGTCTGTGAAGGTAGGTGCTAGTGGCACCCAGATCTGTCATCTCACCAGTAGGTCTTTCTGTGCGACATACAGGGCTAGTTGCTGAACCAGGAAACACAAAATCTTGATGATAAATTCAGTTTACAGTACAAGTAAGATGCCTTCATGCATCGACAACCAGTGGCAGGCAAATGCAAGTTTGTTTGTATTATGGGCGCATCACGCTAAACGGCATACGGCTGGTGATGCTGTTCTCAAAATTGTCTCAGTCTGGCTTACAAACCAGTGTTTCTGCAAAGTTTGAGTTCGTCGTTGTCTTCCGCACCACTGATGTGCTTTTGTTATTCGTGTTTGACTGACATTACCTCTGCTCTCTCCTTCTTACCGTTCTCTTTTTACTGCGCTGTTGTTTCAGGCACTGTCTTAATTCACTCAACTGCCTGCCTGCTGATCAAGTCGATACGTCTGTGTGACCCAATACTAGTAGCACAACTTTACATGCGTTCCCAATTCAGAAATCAGTCGGACTGAAAAGCAAGCCGCAGATAAACCAAACTCAGACCATCTGTGGATGTTGTCTGAGCACAAAGTTTGTGGCTCCTTTAGAGGGGTCTGAGGTTGTTTGACATGCACAGAGGTGCTGAGTCATTTGCCCGAGACCACTTGAGATACTACAACAGTGTGAAAACACCCTAACACTTCAGCTTGTGCATGACTATAACACACTTAAATCTCAAAGTGCTTTCAGTGTTCAGGCCATCAGTAAACACTCACACTCACTGTGCTTTGTCTTTTAAATTTTAGCAGCATTTCATTTTTAATGTTAGAGCCTTCTCCTGTACACTTTTAGGTGTTCACTATTAGGGATGCACCCGAATAGGATTTTTTTGCGCGGGGATTTGAATACTGAACATGTTGTATTTTTATTTATTTATTTTTTTTACTGATCACAGTGTTTTATTAATTTTGCCACATTTACCATTGTATAAATGAAATAGACTAAATCGCAGACGGCTGATTTGGACCATATCTGGTAAAGATATGGCACGGCTGGCCCGCAGTCAGTATTGGCAATCTGCTGTGAGCCAAACGTGGCCCACATATTTACAACTTTTTTACAAGCATTTGGCCCACCTGTCCGAACACACATCTGGTCCACCTCTGGCACAGATACAGCAGAGTTGCCTAGTTTTGGCTGAGGTGTGGCTCTAATGTGATGCATATGTGGTGCACATCTTGCCACCAAAGTGCTGTCAACCCATCTGGGAGGTGGGCCAGATGAAAATGGGGAATGAAAAGATGAAATTTTGCTGCCTGGGATGCATTTTTGTCTTACTTCATTATTAAACTGCTGGTTAAACATGCATACTCAACACCGAACCCCTTAACACTGCAGCAGATGTTATCAACAAAGAGCGCCTCACTCCACACTGTCTGCGATTTTATTGTTTTCCTCAGAGGAGTAAAAAGGGAGGGAGTGCGAGTGCCTGTATTTGTCCGTGCGTTGAGAAGCTGCTGTCTAACTGCCTAGCTGTAGCGACTCTGTTTTGTTCTTTACCCTGTCTGGAGTTCAGCTTGGCTCGAATCCTCGAAACTGTATAACCCTGGTGTTTCTGTGTGCACCTGAGAACTAGAAAGGGTAACAGCATCATTAAAACGTCATTGTTCGGTATAAATGATTCGGTTTCTCAGATTCTTTTGATTCAGATGATTTGATTCTCAGATAGACAGAAAGCATTGTAGATTACCCTTCTCTTCCAATGCTCTATCTGCTGACGGTTTTGTCCCTGACCTCGGTTTGCTTTCAGGAAGCACAAGACATTGGCTCTGATTAAAGACGGCCGTGTGATCGGAGGGATCTGCTTCCGAATGTTTCCCACTCAGGGCTTCACCGAGATTGTCTTCTGCGCTGTTACTTCAAACGAACAAGTCAAGGTACTAGATATATATAGAAACGTACGTAGCTTCACCCCAAACCTAGTCACTCAGCCAACACACACTGGACATCTGGACATCTAGACTGTTTACAGAATGAAACAAAGAAAAAGGGACACGTCAGCTTTTCAGTTCAGTGTGGGTGTTAACGTAACCTTAAAAGTCTAAGCCCAGTCTATGTAGGGAGCATTTTACTCCTCCTTCTTGCTTCACCTATGCTTTAATGTTGCAGGATGAGAATTTTGGACTGTCAAGTGCCCCTTAGAATTTTAGGACGATGCCTAGACAGTTCTCAGATGGGTCTAATCAGCATTTTCTATTAAAGATTTTATTATATTTCTGATTTTGTCATTAATACTTGCTTAGCTTGTGTAATATAACACTTGAGTTATGGTATCCATCACTCATAATCAAAAATATAGGTGCACCCAGAAGGAAGTGTGGGGTTGCAGTGCTATGGAGAAGGAAGATAAAGATTACCAGGAACAATAAATGATGATACATTTAGACTGATATGGGGAATATTTATTGAGCTACACATACAGAAGTAGTGTCTCTCGGTATGGTGTTGGGCCACCATGTTTCAACATGCCAGACGTCATTTAGTTGTAGGGAGTCCTAATGGCGTCCTGTGGTTATCCATCCCAGCAACTTGAATATTCTCACACAGTTTCTGCAGGACTGGCGATGGGAGTTTCACCAAAGCTTCTAGACATGTGACAACAAACCATTCATGTTTCAGCTGACCACGGTGCCTCCACACTCTGATCCGTTGGTCGTCTCCACCAAGACAAAAGCATGATTCCTCACTGAAGATGACCCGCTGCCATTCTGAGTCACTCCGACACCATCGCAGTCTTTGTCGATGTGTTGTTAGGGCCGTCTGCCGTCATGCAGCTGTCTGCGAATGGTGCTGCCACGAATATGATGAGTCATGGGGGGCATCGTTGCGTGTTACATGTTGTGGCTGTTGGGTCACTCCGCGCATGTCCGACAAATCCCATCAGTTCTCTCTCTGGGATCGTGTAGGTCGCCCAGACTCTTCATGTCGCTTCTGCATGCCTTATTCTAACCACTGCAGCCAACTACGGTAGTTATGTTATCCGTATGACCAGTATGGCAGTAAGTATGTCGCTTTCTTGAGCCTATGATGCCTCTCTATGATACCTCTCTCAAACTCTCCCAACTGCTTGAATTGCTGTCTAATTGTTCTGTGAGGCATACCGCACTTACAAAGACTGCTACCAACACAACAGCCAGTCAGAATGGAAAGAATGTACAACAGGATGAATCTTATATAGTCAGGCAGGTACAGTGAAAAGGCCTGTCTCTACTTGCGTGTTCGACCAAGCATGAAAATTGGATCGTTCACATGTCGTACGATTTCAAATCGACCCACCAAGTTCTATTCCTGTCGGTTGATTCCTTCTGGGTGCAGCTATTTGTTTGGGGATGAGCATTCAAACAGGTTTCGTGTTTGGTATTCTTCCATGGGTTTTATAAAGAGGAAGCTGTGTAAATGATATTTTTTGCTAAACTTTTTAATTAATATTTGTGTGTGTGTGTGTGTGTGTGTGTGTGTGTGTGTGTGTGTGTGTCTAAGGGCTATGGTACACATTTGATGAACCACCTAAAGGAGTATCACATCAAACACGGCATTCTTTACTTCCTCACCTATGCTGATGAGTATGCTATTGGCTACTTCAAGAAGCAGGTACTGTTTACATTCATTCTCTTAGCTCCAGCTTCTGCTTTTAATGGACGTTTATGTATCAGCATCTGCAAATATGAACAAAAAAAATTGCAGATGTCTGCATCAGCCCAAATTCCTGTATCAGTGCATCTTTTAACATCTTTATCTGAACGTAGCTTCTTGATAAGTGAATTTCTTTGTCTGACTTGTTTCAAAAGGGCTTCTCCAAAGACATCAAAGTACCAAAGAGTCGCTACCTGGGCTACATTAAGGACTACGAAGGTGCCACGCTGATGGAGTGTGAGCTTAATCCCAGAATTCCCTACACGGAGCTGTCACACATCATCAAGAGACAGAAAGAGGTGAGTCCCACATATAAATCTGCAAAATCCTGTGACGTGAGGAAAGCTAGCCTGGCTTGGAGGTAGCTGATGGACCGTGACGGCTCTGTATCCGGGCTCTGTTTGACACATTGCCCCATCTAAATGTTCAGAAGCTAATAAGGTTAAAACTGATATGACCGTTTTTAGCATGAAGACCACCGAAGCCTTCGTTCTAAATCAGGCCAACATAAACCTAAATAAAATCTGAATCAGTCCAGTGGGACATGGGCAGGTTATGCGTAAAACCCTCCATAGAGCCTGTTTAGAGTACTGGAATGCACATGGGGATGTTACCCTGTTAGCAACTGTTATGGGTTTATGAGTAGATATAGTTTGAAAGCTCAGGCCTTAACCTAAGCGGGCGGCATTCCCGTTCCAGTTCAGTGCCACCACACATTTTGCACCACACCCAACTCCATCATTAGTCTTTGCTTCTCAGGCTTTTATGCCTACACGGAGTACCTGGATGCAAGCTAGCACCACCCAGTGGATAAAGTATGCAATCGACAGTGTGACGTTTGCGTCGGGGCATCTTTATTACCATACGAAAACTTTCCAACATGCAAAGCTATAAGCTTATGTATAATACTGATATCAAGGCGATGTGCAGGGGAGTCTCGGTTTAGGGAACGTAGCATGTTAAGTTAGTGCTGACACAATCCTGCCTGTTGCACATGATCTTACGAGCCTGCTGTGTGACGGTGATCATTGGCCTGTTTGTGCTGTAGATCATTAAAAAGCTGATTGAGAGGAAGCAGAGTCAGATCAGGAAGGTGTACCCAGGACTTACCTGTTTTAAGGAGGGAGTCCGACAAATACCTGTGGAGAGCATTCCTGGAATCAGTAAGTGCATGTGTCTGTCTGGGAGCGTATATGGGTATTTGATGCATTTAATTGTTTGCATGGATTTTATACCATAGGTCTCTGAGCATTCTTTTTATCCCCCCTCTGTCTTCTTTCCAGGGGAGACTGGTTGGAAACCCAGTGCCAAAGAGAAAAAGTAAGTCACGTATAGCAGTCATAGACTGCTAATGCATATGTCTGTAGCTGTACTCGTTATTCTTTGGCACTATTACAAGTGTATATGATAGATGTGTGGTGTAATGTGAGTGATATGTTACTCTACAGTAAAGAACTGAAGGATCCTGACCTGCTGTACAACATACTGAAGAATCTTCTGGCCCAGATTAAGGTACACCCAGGGAGTATATAGTACTGACGGTGCTGAGTTGGCAACACCATATCGTCGCTGTCCATTGAAAAACATGTATCTCCGTTTTTGTCCATTTTGACTTTTATGCATCATTTGAAAACAGCCGCTGCCGTTTACACACTGTGAGATTTGCATGATGAACAGACCAACTGAAATGGCCCAGAAGCGCTCGGAAGGACGTCTGGTTCCATTGACTTACATTAAAATCGAATGAGGTTTTTGGCCTGTCCTGTAAAGTTGCCATTTTGGAGATGCTTGTTTTTCCTTGGACAGCGACGATATGCTAAATCAGTGAAGAAAGAGTACACCCTTCAGATATGGGTTCCTATAAGGCGATGCCCAGTAGTCTAAATGTTTGAGTAATAGCTGTGCACAAAGCGGGATAAGCTATATGAAGATAGCAGTGCACTTACAGGAAGTTGTTAGTCATTTTTAAGTCTTTTTTTTTTTTTTTTATAGTTCTTAAAGAACAAAACAGCTCGCAAATGCTTCTCCCTTCTCAGTAGTGCATGATTGTGTTTCATGTGATTTCCAGACACACCCCGATGCTTGGCCTTTTATGGAACCAGTGAAGAAGTCTGAAGCTCCAGATTACTATGAGATCATCCGATTCCCTATTGGTCAGTGCGCCCCTTTATTCATAGTGTAAAAGGCTAGCTAATTTTAGAACAAGACAAGTGCCACTTTTCCTGAACCCATTCTGTGATTCAGGCCAATCTCGTAATCACCCTCTGCTTCCACCATTAGACCTAAAGACCATGACGGAGCGGCTGAAGAACCGCTACTATGTGACTAAGAAGCTGTTCATCGCCGACCTGCAGAGAGTGATCACAAACTGCAGGGAGTACAACCCCCCCGACAGCGAGTACTGCAAATGTGCCAACACGCTGGAGAAGTTCTTTTACTTCAAACTCAAGGAGAGCGGCCTCATCGACAAGTGAAGGCAAATGCACAGAGGATGAGGGACCAGGGAAGGTGCAACTGAAGTCACCAGAATTCTCACTCATGTAATACTGTACAAAAGTCATATGCCGGCTAGAAAAGCGGGTTAAAATGATTTATCTGGGAACATCTGTGCACACCAAAGCCACTGATATTAGAGTAAATACGTAGAACAGTGGGTTATTCATGACCGCGTGTTGGCAAAATCATCATCAGTCTACTCCTAGGGACAGCCAAGTGTTTAAACACAGCCAGTTCACAATATTATGACCACTTCCTACTTCCTGCGTTTTTGGCATTCTCTGAGCAGCATCCATGTGGAAGACATCTTCAACCGATTTTGGGTATGAATCCATCCTTGCAGATCACATTACACCCATACGTGCTGATTGCCTTCGTTGGGGCGGATGGGATCTTCCAGCAAGACAATGCAACCTGTCACCGAGCTAGGATGTAACTAGTATGAGGCGGCTGGATTTTTTTTTTTTTTCTCTCATCATGAAAAGTGAAAAGGAACCAAACGTTTGGTTTGTTTGTGTGTTAATTTGTATTTATTCTGATGTTCGATTGTGTTTCTACAATCAGAAACGAACTTGCAGCCCAGATAAGTAGTTTTAGACCGTTTCCTCGGCCAGCCTCGAGCATTTTCACACGTACTGTGTAAAAAACAAAAGATATGCAAGAGTGAAGAGGAATGACTCAACAGGGCATTTTAGGAAGGGGTGGGAAGGTGAATGTTTTGGGCTACAGCGATGGATAGCTACGTGCTTTATATGGTGGAGAGAAGCATTTCATTATTGACTCTTGATTGATTCTATTTCTTTCGGTTTCCTTTCTGCTTCCTCTACTTGAGGTTGGGAAAGCATGACTCATGCTTACTTAGGTTCCTATTCTTGTTCTTTGCAGTAATCAGACTCTTAGGCTGGTTTACACGTTCAGTAGGAAGCTTTCATTCAGAGCGGTAAGACTGCGTTTTCTGAAGGACCAGCTTTACCTGTGTCATACGCACTGCGTGATCCACAACTGACTGAATAGTAAATGGAAAGTTACTATACGGCCCTCTGCTTTCCGTCCTAACAGAGCTAAAGATGGAGCACTGAGGCCCTCCAGTGGCATGATCTGCTAATCCTAAAGGGGAAGTTGTGTAAGAAATTAAACACACACAGTTGATTTCTTACTTTAAGTGAACTCAGTCAGCCAAGACTTCATTTTGGAGCTGTGAGGCTAATTTAGCTAGGAGGGGATGGAAGCATATGCACAGTATTAGCATTGTGCACCAAACTTGCCCCAAACTGCTTCGACTGAAGTCATCTCAAATCGCCTTTATTGACGTTTCAGATGCTCTATGACGTTTTCCAATATAAGAATGAATCCAGTCCAACTCCAAAACAAACCTAGTTTGAAATAGCCACCCTCACATTGTCAGCTGTGTAGTTCTTCCTCTGAGATAGTAGTGTCTGGATTAGCTTGAAGAAGATGGTTTACATTTACTGGACTATTAACATTGTTTAAATGTGTTAAACTGTTTATTGAATAAGGCATATTAGTCTTTTCTAAAACAAGAAATATGGCATCTGTATCAGCCAACACTCAGAATGTCCATTTCTACTAGTATTGGAAAAAGAAAAAGTGGAGTTGTGCCGTCTCTCCATATCCGTTAAAAATGAGAATATGGTCCCAAACTGAAGAAGCCAGCTTCAGACACTAAACATGTCTTGCCTGATTGACAGTATTTAAGGTATTGGTCTGATTGTCACTAAAATTGGAATCTCCAGTGTCAGTCTTAACTGTGTCATTGCAGGTGATCTAGAAACGATAAAGTGATCTGGACCCAGGTTTCCATAAGCCTCAGCGTTAAGATCGTTTAAACTATTAAAGAGGACTGTTAATCTGAGTCTAAATAAAGTCTACATATAAACAGGTTACATAAAATAAGCTTAATAAAATAAAGGTTTCACAGCACATAGGCCACAGGAAGTGCCAACCCATCCACAAGTCTTCCCCACTATCCTCCAAAAACAAAACTAAGGCCACGAATGGGGTCTGCTTGCTTGCAAGGACCTTCCTTTTTTCTGGTTTTCCTTGTGTTCTTCACTTTGAGCGGGAGGTTGTCATGTTTTTCAGTGTCTGGTGTCCTTCACCTGTGCTGAGCAGTCTGTTCCATCAGCTTTTCTAACGTTACTTCTCCCTTCAGAACTCTTATTGGAGATTTTAGATTTGGACACCTTGTCTAGTAAGTTAATTAGAGCTGCATTATTTCAGGTTTGTTTGCTAATATTGAAAGAAGTAGCGTTACTGATTCAGTAGTAGGTCATACCCTTACGGTCTCTGAAGACACGTCCTTCGCTTTGGCACGAGTTGTTGTGAATACCCTTTCAATGCGCTCGCCATCATCAGGTTTATCTACTTCGAGAAAGAAGCAACTAAAACACAATTAATATTACAAAATGTGTTTCTGCATGTTGCTTGCAGTTACACATTTCTGCCAGAGAGGTCTCCAAATCCCCAAATCTTACATGGTGCAGCTTTAAGCCTTGTTGATTTGAACATTTTTCTGGTTAAATTTCTGTTTTTTTCTGTTTAACTGGCTGAACTTTTGGTGCATCTCTCGATCTGATTCTCGATGGCTGAAGTGACTAGGACGACTTCTCCTTTAGGGAGGAGCTGAGGTCAAAGTTTGGGGATGACTTTGCCAACTACTTGGCAGGGTTAATTGCTGTGTTCGGGTTTAGGTTTCAGGACGTCAAGCATCAGGTTTTGTACATTTGCATTCCATCCGGGATCACACACACACACACACACACACACACACATATATACATACACACACACACACACACACACACACACACACAGGGCATCTGCTCATCTGACTGTGAACTACTGGTGATCGCCTCCTTTGGAGCTTATGGTCAGGGCTGCTGGTAACGGTAGTGCCACTGTTTAAGCCATATTTCACATTGCAGTGTTTCTTCCGTGCTTTGAGAATCCATGGTGGTATGCCGAACCTCACTGAAATAACCACACACCGACATTAATCTTGTTCCAATGATACTTTTCAGTATGTGTCACTGTTTTTGACGTTTCCAAGCTCCTCTTCCGAGTAAAGAGTTTTTCTATGATGATTCTGCACTTTTGAAATGGTTGTTAACAAACGATATATGCTGTAGCCTGGAGGACTTTCATTTACATCAGTGGTCACCTACTGTGGTTATGGAGATCTGCCTTCCTGAAAGAAATGAGGTGGGCCGGTGACCGCTGGTTTGAAGTGTCTGTTGAAAGGTTCTTATACAGATTACCCAGTACGTACACAGCTCTGTATACCCGTGTTATGCCTGTTCTGATGCTGCATGCTCTCAGCAGCTTCACATGTAGAAGCGAAGCCCTCACGACGTTAACTGACGAGTTCTTTTCCGCAGACCTGGTGGTTTTTTCTGCACCACTGTAATCTCGTTCTTGTGTTGGTCACCTACTTGAATCATACCTAGCTTTGAAGAAGTGCTGCAGTGTTTCTGTCGTTTCTTTATTTTTATTATTTAGTTCTACAGGCTTCTGTCTAACGATCAAAAACACATTGTGTTTCCCAAAGAAGAAAGGGGATGCTCATGGCTTTGGTTGCATTTTGATGGTGCATGTAAATCGCTGCAGGTCTTTGTACTGTATTTCTGTGTTTCTGTTTATAAAAAAAATAAACTTTTTATAAGGTACATGTCTTTATCCTTTCATCTCTTCTATTATTCTTTCACAGGTAATATATAACTGCGATCTTAAAGGTCCATATCCTATATTGTTTCTTCCAGGTGCTTTACTTGCAGGGTTTGGTTTTATGTACCCAATAACATTTTACATGAGCTGTTTTTTGGGGGTTTGGCTGGCTCGTTCAGAAGGCAGTCGTACAGCTGACGTACTCTTTATGACTGCAGTGTGAATATACATGTATGTTACGTGCTCCTTTTACAATTATAGGTGCCCCTTGTAGTTCAGCAGATACAGACTGTAGTACATCTGTTGCTCTGTATGTTTTACTTCCCCTTTTCTTCAAGCCCTACAGGACAGGTGGTGGTGGTGTGGGTCACACACAGCAGTGCTGCTGGAGTGTTTAAACACCTCAGTGTCACTGCAGTGAGAATAGTCCATTAACCAAAAGTATTCAGCCAACGGCGTCCTGTGCCCACTGATGAAGGATTAGACAATGGCTGACAAACTGTGTAGCAGCAGGTGACTATATACATACATACACACACACACACACACACACATACATACATACATACATACATACATACATACATACATACATACAGGGGTTGGACAATGAAACTGAAACACCTGGTTTTAGACCACAATCATTTATTAGTATGGTGTAGGGCCTCCTTTTGCGGCCAATACAGCGTCATTTGGGCAGCCGTGGTTTTATGTTTTTTGGATACAATCCGGGTTAGCACCCGAACATCCCTTTCAGACAGCTTCCTCTTGCATCCTGTTGGATGTGGTTCGTCCTTCTTGGTGGTATGCTGACATTACCCTGGATACCGTGGCTCTTGATACATCACAAAGACTTCTGCTGTCTTGGTCACAGATGCGCCAGCAAGACGTGCACCAACAGTTTGTCCTCTTTTGAACTCTGGTATGTCCCATAATGCTGTGTGCATTGCAGTATTTTGAGCAGAACTGTGCTCTTACCTGCTAACTGAACCTTCACACTCTGCTCTTACTGGTGCAATGTGCAGTTAATGAAGATTGGCCACCAGGCTGGTCCAATTTAGCCATGAGACCTCCCACACTAAAATGACAGGTGTTTCAGTTTCATTGTCCAACCCTGTATGTATGCAGTGGGGTGTGAAAGTTCGGGCAGTGTTGTTAATTTTCCTGATTTACCTTTATAAAGTATTGATTGTTTGCATAAAAATTGCATTAAATATATCATATAGGGGGCAAACACAGTGATATTTGAGAAGTGAAATGAAGTTTATATGGTTTACAGAAAGTGTGCAATAATATGTATGTATGTATAAAATCTGTATTAAAAAAAACAACACACATACAAATACTATTGTTTACATTGTACAAGCTGTCCTTATTGGGCTGATATTGGCAGGAAACACAGGACCACAGTGAGTTTGAGATCTTATGAAACGTATAATGGGAGGGTTTCTGTAACCAGGCCCGTAAACCGTGTGGTGGGTCTGCTTGTGTTTCTGTATGTTTACTTGCGTTTAGTCATAAACACAGGTAGTGAATCCCCTCAGCTCTTCAGTTTCCTTTTCCTGATGTCACTTGTGCATGTGAGTGGGGCCCAGCAAGGGTCTCTCCTGTTCTGGTATGAGCTGTTATAATGGCCCTGCTCACACAGCAGTTGATTCTCAGTCCAGATTCTCAGTCTTTAAACTAAAATAAAGGATTCTGGGCTCAAACAGGATGTGAAGATTTCTCCTATGGTCTAGTACTGTGACTGCACTGCTGATCTGTCTGTCTGCCTGCAGTTTGTTTGACCGGGAGGATGGCACATATTTGCCATCAGCCTGAACCCTTTTCTATGATTTCCAGCATTCTGGAAGCTGTTTCATCTTCAAGCAGGCCAGGGCCGATAGATGCTGCGCGGTGGTTTCTTGGTGAGTGTGCACATTCACATATTCAGAACAGCATGTGGGTCACTATGAATTCTCTGATCAGGTTTTTTGCCCTTGCCTTTTATTACAGCTCCTGTACTTTCTAGGAACATTGCTTTCAAGGAAACCAGGAGGGACATTTTTCTAATGCTCAGTCTTGGATGTTGGTTGTGTTTTCTGTTTCTCATGATCCAAATAATCCAAACAGACTCAGTGATGCGAGTGAGTCCTGGACCTCGGGGTGGCCGTTGTTACTGCTATGTCTATTTCCATTTTAAAAGTGATCATCGTGACAGATACACATCCATTCGTACACATAGCACTGTGTTGTCTTCTCACAGTGGAAGACAAAAACACTTGTGGGTGGGTGTGCTCAGATCTACAGTCTTTCAAAGTCGAAAGCTTCAAATGCTGTTTATCTGATGCAGGGGGCTGGTTTAGGGGTCCACCAGATCATGCTCATTCAGGGGTCCACTCAGATACATACTCTATCGTGTGTGTGTGTGTGTGTGTACGTGTGTGTGTGTGTGTGTGTGTGTGTATATATATATATATCCACCCACCCATATATATAATGTATATATGTGTATATGTGTGTGTGTATATGTAGTGTGTGTGTGTGTCCAACTGGCGTTTACCCTCCACCACTCCAGTGCTGTATGTCGTTCACCCCCCTCTGCTGGGCCCTTATTCCAGCCTGCTCTTCCACTTTCGTTTCTCATGCAGCCAGGCTGACCGAGAGTCCCTTTATAAGAGTCGAGGAGGCGATATCTGCTCAGAAGGCTCCGAGATCTCCTACTAACAGCTCTGTCAAACCCCCACCACAGTGCAGGTGAGTGATCCTGGTGGCCTGTAGTGTTTTTAGTTCTTCTGGTTCAAACAAGTCTAGAATGATGAGCTTAGGACCAGAGACACATTTATTTTGACTTCAGTGAGTGAAGTTTGGCTCTGTGTGGGGTAATACTTCCTGAAAGGAAGGCTAGATCTAGCCGGTATATTGGGATTCCTGCGTTGTTGACATTTAATATACCATGACATTCGACAGAGATTTTCTAATCTGATGTTCAAAAGAATTCCAAACAATAACTGTGTGTGGAACGAAAGTTACTGTTGCTGATGAGACAGTGAACGACATATCAGTGGCTTTCCCTCCTGTAACTCTGAAAGGTCTTGTTACAGAGCTGATCAGTTGTACCAGTTGTTTTGGGAGCAGGGAAGCCACCAACCTCCATGACTTGGAGGTTGACAGACACTAGTCTTCCTAATTTGCCTGCAGGTGGAAGGAGCTCAAAGGCAAAATAATGGAAACTCCCCAGCATCAGTTGACGCTGCTAGGAGACGCTTAAAGTGGAGTTATGGAACCACAATTCGTCACTAGGATGTAAACAAACTTATTGGGAGTGGTTTTATGGGAAGTAGTTAGGGAAGAGTTGAAGTTCTCTACGGTGGTGTTGATGGGAACCAGGAGGTCGCAATGTTTACAGCACAAATATAGCCATTTATTTACAGTCAGTCAGCTGTGGACCTACTCAAGCTTTGTATATAATATTAAAAGGGGTATACTGTTGGTATTTTATGCGTTTAAACCACCTGCATATCTCTAAATATGTTTCAGACTTAAAATCTATGATTGATATTTTTTTTGTTTTTTCCCACAATGTTCAGGCAGTCCATCGTTTTCTTTTACATACAGGGGTTGGACAATGAAACTGAAACACCTGTCATTTTAGTGTGGGAGGTCTCATGGCTAAATTGGACCAGCCTGGTGGCCAATCTTCATTAACTGCACATTGCACCAGTGAGAGCAGAGTGTGAAGGTTCAGTTAGCAGGTAAGAGCACAGTTCTGCTCAAAATACTGCAATGCACACAACATTATGGGTGACATACCAGAGTTCAAAAGAGGACAAACTGTTGGTGCACGTCTTGCTGGCGCATCTGTGACCAAGACAGCAAGTCTTTGTGATGTATCAAGAGCCACGGTATCCAGGGTAATGTCAGCATACCACCAAGAAGGACGAACCTCCACCAGCATCACGTAGTGACCTGGCCACTATCCTGCAAGAAGAATGGCTTAAACTCCCTCTGACCACTGTGCAGGACGCAGTATATGTCATTCCCAAGACCAACTGACGCTGAATTGGCCGCAAAAGGAGGCCCTACACCATACTAATAAATGATTGTGGTCTAAAACCAGGTGTTTCAGTTTCATTGTCCAACCCGTGTAGATGTTAATGCTCTTCAGACGTCTGGTTCCTATCACTGATGTCGTAAACATGGAACGTTTTGTGTCTGCACACTCTGAATGACTTTGTTTTCATATCTTACCCAATTGATGAAAGTTCCCTACTTACGTTTGACAGTGTCTCTTCTTTAACCTATTAAGCTGCAGGCGTATCATTCAGATAAATAATAGCTGCCCCAGAAGGAAGTGTGGGGTTGCGGTGCTGTTGGGAAGGAAGATAAAGGTTACCAGGAACAATAAATGACGATACATTTACACTGGTATTTATTGAGCTACACATACAGAGGTAGTGTCTCTCAGTATGGCTTTGGGCCGCCATGTTTGCTAACGCTAATGGATAATAGTTTCCTGATGGTGTCCTGTGATAATCTATCCCATGCAGCTGGAATGTTCTTACACAGTTCCTGCAGATTGTGTGGTAGGGTTGGAGGTGGAGTAAGACCAGGCTGTGTCTGGATGTGGGACAAACTGTTCATCTTGGCGTTGATCGTGGTGCCTCAGATTCGTTGGTCGTCTCCACCTATACAAAAGCGGGGCTCGTCACTGAAGTTGACCCTCTGCCACTCAGATTGCCACACCATTTCAGTCTAGTGATGTTGACGTGGTGTTAAGGGCAGTTGTTGTAACGGTGTGTGTATGTAGTCCTGTGACATATATCCGTCTGTCAATGGTGCTGGCACTAACTGGATGGCTCATGGAGGGCATTGCTGCTGGCTGAATGTCCACAGTCCTGGGCCTTGGGTCAGTCAGATACAGCGATAAGGCCCGTCCTTACTTACATGAAACGTGAAACCACGTCATACCTACCCACTTAGTCTCATTCCTGTCGGTTGATTGCTTCTGGGTGCAGCTAGGCCTGTATTTATCTTACGGTTATTTAGTAACTGTTATGTTTTACTCTGTAGCTAATATGTAAATAAAAGATATACAGGAATGGGAATTGCAGGCATGTGTAAAAGTTTGAGCATGTCAGTTTCCTACATGTCAAATTCCTGAATGGATTACATCACCAAATGAGCTTCCTGTGCCTTTCTTGTGTGTGTGTGTTTACACAGATGGAGATTACGCTGAGGTTGTATCAGGAGGAGGTGGTTCAGGTGGCTCTGAGGGGCGGAAACAGCATCATCTGGCTGCCCACTGGAGGAGGAAAGACTCGAGCTGCAGTTTATGTGGCCAAAAAGCACTTGGAGTCGAATCCCAAGGGCAAAGTGGCTGTTCTCGTCAACAAGGTACCCACACAGTTTGAAGGAGCAGCTCATGGTCACAAAGAACCAATCTGGTGTCACTACCTATCCTGCGCCAAAACATTTCAGAAACAAGTGAGGTTAAATTTATTCACATAGCTCCTTCCTGCGAGACCCGAGATTCTGGGTCCAGTCCCCCAGTGAGCAAGCCGAGGACGACAGTGCCAAGAAAAGACTCACACAGAGCAAGAGAAAGAAACCTCGAGAAGAACCAGGACTCCAAAGGGGAGCCTGTCTTCCTCAGGTCGCCACCAGATAGCAAAACTAGCACACAGAATATTGAACCGATTAACTGTCAGCAGCTGTTAGATAGAAGACTATGACGATGGCCTATTAGAACGAACAAGAGAAGTGGTCTCTGATTACCCCAGTCTGGGGTAACTGCTGTGCTACACCAATAAGAGTCCTTGGGCAAGACTCCTAACACCACATTGGCCTACCTGTAATGTGACTAACCTCGTAAGTCGCTCTGGATAAGAGCGTCAGCTAAATGCCGTAAATGTAAATGGGTGTGCCCGGATGAAGCCCCCTCGCAGCCCAGGACGGGGAGAATAATGTCCATGTTAGACAAACTGGTCAGCAATGCAGGCAGGCAGTGGCGCCCAGCTGAGGCAGGTGAAGCAGCAGCATCAGAGTGCACAGGATGGGCAGTAGCTCCACAATAGACTACACAGTTTAAGCTATAGCTCAGCTCGGGCAAAGAGTATAGTGTTAAGAGAGGTGACTGCAGCATCTTCGTAAGAGTCTGGGGGATTCTTGCGTCCTGGGGTGGTTCATATCTTCTCCCTTTACTGATATGTCTCATGTTGTAAAAGTACGGTTGCTCCTGTGTTTCCTAGGTGCACCTGGTTGATCAGCACTACCAGAAAGAATTCCGGCCCCACCTGGGTCATGCTGTGAAGATAGCGCCCATCAGTGGAGACAGCAAGGAGAAGGACTTTTTTGGTCGTGTGGTCAGGGACTCGGACCTGGTTATCTGCACTGCACAGATTCTGGAGAATGCCTTGATAAACACAGAGGAGGAAAAGCATGTGGAGCTCACAGGTAAAACACCTGCAGGACATCTATCGCTTTTAAACCTAGGGACCTGGCCCGGTAACGATGAAGTGCTGACTGATGTCTTCTATTAATGGTGTAATGTATTTATTCAATATTTAAAAGTGTGCTTTGATGTTTGAGGCCATCATGCTGTTTAGTCCATTTTCCTGGTAGCATTATCTATCTAGCTACTTGCTTTTGACCTCCGCTAAAACTCAAAGTAGATTAAAGTCATAGTCAATTAAACGTCGAGTTTAAGGTGGTCTGCTTCAACCAACAAACAGTGATCCAGCCACACAGCATGGCTGCTGCTTACAGGCCGCTGTTGGGCTGTGAGGCTAATAAAGGTGCAACTGCTCGTCTCTCCAGCCTCTTTAGTGCCAAACACTGAGCAAAGCTGCTGCATAGTGTCCAAGGTTTTAGAAACTACCCAGAGTGGAATGTGCAGAGCAAACTAACAGCTGAACTAGTGGTGTTTAGAACACTGAGATGTGGGTGATGCATTTGTTTCTTTGTTCCACCTTAACTGACGCCACGGTTATTCTGGCACCTGTATACGCTGTAGCATTTAAGGTGGAACGGGACATTCATTTAAGAAGCTGGAGAACTGGAAGCCTACTACAGCCTGGTTTGAAGATGAACATCAGCTATGCATGTCAGCAGTTTGGTTCCTTGGGAAGGGAAGGACAAATGCTGATATCCCCTTGACAGCCGGGAATGTCGGATTTCTCCACATAGTGGACTGTTTTCATTGCTGCTACAGTGTTATATTTGAAATTTGGGTGTGTAAATGGTGGTTGGTGTAGCTCAGCAGATAACACCACTACCCACTAGGCAACCATCACCACATGTGGGAGACTCCTTCAAATCCCAGTCTGGGTGACTATGCTGTGCTACACCAATAAGAGTCCTTGGGCAAGACTCCTAACACTACACTGGCCCACCTGTAATATGATTAACCTTGTAAGTTGCTCTGGATAAGAGCCTCAGCTAAATACCGTAATGTAAATATTAATGAGTCGAGACTGTTATGTAACAGTTTAAGAAGGAGGACCAACAGTGGATGAAGTTCAGTATGTCAGGTCTAGGTCCCGAACTCTCCCTTTTCAGCTATGACAATGTTAATGCTGCCAACGCCTATAGCGTTCGGTGGATGTCTACAGAGAACACACTATAGCATTAGCATTAGAATGCAAAATCATAAGTAAATTACTTAAAAATGAAAAATATATAATGTATTTGTTTATTTTGTCTTGAAGACAACTCCCCCCACATGCAATTTCCAAGCTCTGACATTCTACAGTATGCTGGCTTTTACTTCCACCAGCCCGGCCTATCATGCATCATGAATCAGTAAAGCAGGTTTATCTATTCATAGCTGATAACTGTTATCTGCTCTGTGCCCTCTGTCCCTGTATTCAGACTTCACGCTGCTGATCATAGACGAGTGCCACCACACTAATAAGGACGCCGTGTATAATAAGATCATGACACGCTACGTGAAGGGGAAGATTGAAGGAATGAGGAATCTACCTCAGATTCTGGGCCTCACTGCCTCACCAGGCACGGGTGGAGCCAAGACCCTGATGGGAGCTGTCAATCATGTGCTACAGGTGTGTTTTTGTGAGAGCGTGGGGCCAATTTCTGAAATAGTCTTAAGCCTAACTGCTGCACCATTTAAGGTGGAACAAGAAGACAATTCCAACAAGAAGCTGAGGCTCCACAATGTAGCCTAACTGCTGTACTATTTAAGGTGGAGCAAGAAATAATAAGCTGAATTGACCATCGTAGCAACATGTAGCAATAACAGTCATGAATTATTTTGCAGTAAAAGAGTTTGTTGTTATATGTAAACATTTGTAAACATTGAGCAAAAAATTTGGTCAATTTGGTCTACATGATCCACATATGGATATATATATATATATATATATATATATATATATATATATATATATATATATATATATATATATATATAGCTTCATTTTAGAAGGCTTCTTCATTCTTTATGGCTTTAGCTTTAATGGGCGGGGCTAAACTGCTGTTTATTTGCCCATTCTACGTCCCCTAAATGAAACGATCATTTAAAGAAGATAATTTAAAAACTGTATGTATGTATGTGTAACAATGTATATACACACACATACACACATACATACATATAGTTTTTAAATGATCTTCTTTAAATGATCGTTTCATTTAGGGGACGAAGAATGGGCAAATGAACAGCAGTTTAGCCCCGCCCATTAAAGCTAAAGCCATAAGGAATGAAGAAGCCTTCTAAAATGAAGCACAGTTCAGGCTAAGCCATTCAGAGAAGAGCTCATTTACATATCAGTGTTGCATATCAGTCTAACTCTATCCATTGGCGTCTGTTGTTATGAATGGAGGGAGGGCGTAGATCAGAAAATGCTGGAGACTTCCTTTACAGAAAACATAAACCATCTCCAGTAATTCCTGACTGGCTGTGAGCTCTGGTCATGAAGCTGTCTCTTAGTTCTGTCAGTGCATAATCTCTGCTCTCTCATACAGATCTGTGCGAATTTGGACTCCGTTATTGTGTCCACCAAAAATTACGTGCCAGAGCTTAAAGAAATCGTTCCCAGACCCAAGAAAAATTACGACATCGTGGATACACGGCTTTTTGTAAGTGTCTCCTGCATCTGTCTTAGTGTCTGTTTACCATGATGTTCCAACATTGCTGCTCATGTGTGTCATGCATGATCTGTGTTGGCGTCTCATCCTTTCTTAGGACCCTTTTGGGGAGCATCTGAAGATGATGATGAAGATGATCCATGAGTACATGGGATCAAACATCACTCTCCGTGAGATGGGCACTCAGGAGTACGAAAATGATGTGGTGGAACTGGAGAAGAAAGGTTAGACTTAAAGGAGCAGTTAGCGATTCAGGAGAAGGGTTGCTATGTAGATGTATACACTGTTGTATAGGTATTTGATAGTTAATATTTTAGCTCAATAGTAATATTAATAAAACTCACCATCCGATTTACACACCAGTACCATGATATCATGCAAGAGTAAAGGACAGAGTAGGTTATGTAGCTAACGTTGGTTGTGGGTTAGCTAACTGTTGCTTACATTGCAACTGCAGTGTTCTCATCAGTATCTATCACAAATATTAGTAAATGAGTCAAAACAGTACCGACCAATTGGTGCTGTGAAACAGCAACACTAAGTTAACGCTTCGCACCTGTGCAGCAGAAACATAGAAACCTCCTCTTTACTTCTTTATGCTTCTCCATGCTCACCAGCTTCTTGTTCCACCTTAAATGGTGCAACAGTTTTATTCCAAAGCCGCTGGTTCTTGCTCAGTTTTTTCTGTTCCACCTTAAATGGTACAGCGGTTAGGCTCTATTGTAGCGCCTCAGCTTCTTGTTAGAATTGTCTTGTTCCACCTTCAATGGTACAGCATTTAGGCTACATTGTGGCGCCTCAGCTTCTTGTTAGAATTGTCTTGTTCCACCTTAAATGGTACAGCTGTTAGGCTACATTGTAGCGTCTCAGCTTCTTGTTAGAATTGTCTTGTTCCACCTTAAATGGTACAGCTGTTAGGCTACATTGTAGCGCCTCAGCTTCTTGTTAGAACTGTCTTGTTCCACCTTAAATGGTACAGCTGTTAGGCTACATTGTAGCGCCTCAGCTTCTTGTTAGAATTGTCTTGTTCCACCTTAAATGGTACAGCTGTTAGGCTACATTGTAGCACCTCAGCTTCTT